>QAOA01003028.1:976855-1130323 GCA_003255065.1 Cercis canadensis
AAAAAAAAAAAAAAAAAAAAAAAAATTGAGTGTTACGAGTTTTCTGTACTACTATCATTTAAAATTAATTATGTGGACAAAAAAAGAAAGAGAGAGAATGAGTGGAATGAGTGTAATGTCTACTTTACTAATTTTAAATGGCAGTAATACTAAAAACTTAGAACTACTCTGGTACTGAAAATGGTCTTGAAAAAGATAAATGTTATATATGCACTTATAAACTCATATATAAGGTATAGAAGAAGTGTAAATATTCAGGCATAGATGTATGATGCATAGATAAATGTTAAATATGCACTTATTTTTACATGTGTATCTTATACTGTCAAGTAAGAATAATGCTATTTACACACTAAAATTATTTACACTTTAGTACAAGTGGCATAATTTGGATCTAACTATGCTTATTTACACTTTTTATTTATATGACTAAGATATTGCCTAATTAATGTGAGGTCGTGTGAAGAATAGGATAGTACACAAACATTATTTCTCATTTAATAATCAATGTGCACTAGTCCACTCAAACTTTTTCAATTAAAGACTCAAGACACATATCAACATGGGAAAATGTTACTCTCTTTCCTGCTACTCTTACATATCAATTCTATACCATTTCATATATTATAAATGCTAATTAAATATGGGCCATTCAATTTTTTTTTAAAATAGATCTAGTTAAAATTAAAATATAATTAATAAATATAGTATGAAATAATATGAATTAAGGTGTATGAGTAACATAACTTCTCATAAAGTGTGAAAAAGTTGTAACAAAAGTGGTATAAAGTATAGGGAATTTTATCATACAAAAGATAAATATGATCCATTATTGATGTGATAGTATGACAACACTTGATATAAAAAGTAATTAATTTTGATCACTAAAAATAAACAACTAAGATTAAATGCTTTTAGATCAACGATTATTATGTTACTACATCAAAAATATATGTGATCCCTCCTTAGTATGTGAGAAAGGTCCGGTATAGTATTTGTTTTGCATTTGCAAATTTAGAGAACACTGAGATTAATTTTTTTTAAAAAAAAAAAAAAAAAAAAAAAAAAACTCAAGAGGGACATCGTTTGATGCGCAACCGTGAAGGCACTCCTTCTGTCTCGCTTCATAAGCTTCAACCGTGCAAGTTGCAACATAGCAACTTCCCACTATCAGAAAAGAAGACATCGACGACGATGAGACCTTACAGAAGTTACAGTCACATACATGAACATCAGAATCACCACTCGATGCCATCGAATGCTCCACTCTCTCTTCACTCTGCGCCACCTCAATTCACATTCCAAGCAAGTCCTTTCTTCTTTTTCTCACCTCTCTATCATTCCCTCTAAGCTTCACTTCTCTAGCGTCACCTCTCCATCAGACCCTTCATCACCATCATTGAGCAAGCGAGATCACAAGACCCAGATAGATTTATCCTCTATTAACTTCTGTGGTATTGCTCAATCTGTATTATCAAAATGTTCTTTTTTGGAGAATAAAGTTAAGGACTTCGCTAATGCTTCTCTCAGAGACCTCCTTTTGGAGGTATCTTATATAATCCCAGAAACTACTCGTCGATTTTGGAGGGTTTCAGCGTTGAAACCCAAAAATGTGCTGGAAATATTATTGGGTTTTCAATCTGAGGGTGTCAAAATTGGAGTTCAGGTTGACAAGATCACATGTTTGTGGGAAATTTTCAAAAGGGTTAATGAACAAAATAATGGGTTCAAGCATCTTCCTCGATCATATGAAGTCATGGCCTCCATGCTTGTGCAAGTCAAGTTACTTAGAGAAGCTGAGCTTTTGCTCTCAAGATTGGGGAATGGGGAAATTTCATTGGATTGTCATGCGATTTTCAGTAATTTGATTGAGGGATATGTTGATTTGGGAGAATTAGAAAGGGCCATTTCAGTCTATGATCATATGAGGGACCGAGGTATGATTCCTTCACGGTCATGTTATTGTGTTCTTCTTGATCTTTTGGTACAAATGAGGAGAATACAGGTTGCATTTCGAATGTCTTTGGATATGGTGGATTTAGGTGTACCATTAAGTGGTTGTGAGAAGTATGCATTGGAAAATGTCATGAGGCTACTTTGCAGGTATGGAAAGATTCAGGAAGCAAGGAGTCTGGTCAAGAAGGTTTTACCTTTAAACTCCGAGGTTAGTGACTTAGTTCTTGATGAAATTGCAATAAGATACTGTGAGAAGAAGGACTTCAAAGATCTGCTTAGTTTCTTTGTTGAAGTAAAGCGTGCCCCAACTGTAATGGCTGCCAATAGAGTCATAAATTCTCTATGCAGCTGCTATGGTGTAGAGAGGGGTGGAATGTTTATGCAAGCACTAGAAAATATCGGTTTCATTCCTGATGAAGTAACCAATGGGATTTTAATTGGTTGGAATTGTCGTGAAGGAAAGTTGAAAACTGCGATGAGTTACCTGTCAGTGATGCTGTCAAAAGGCTGTACACCACTTATTTACACTTATAATGCTCTTATCAGTGGGTTGTTCAAAATAGGCATGTTGAAACATGCCCGTAACATTCTTGATGAGATGATTGATAGGGGAACAATGCCTGATATATCAACTTTTCGAGTTCTGATAGCTGGGTATTGTAAAGCTAGACAGTTTGATGAAGTGAAAATGTTGATTAAGGAAATGGTGAGCCGTGGTTTAATTGAAATTTCTTTGATGGAGGATCCACTTTCCAAGGCACTTCTTATCATAGGGCTCAACCCGTTGGCTGTGAGATTGAAACGAGACAATGATGTGAGACTTTCCAATACAGAGTTCTTTGATCATATTGGAAATGGACTTTATTTAGATACAGACCTTGATGAGTATGAGAACCACATTACTTGGGTTCTTGAAGATTCCATGGTACCCAATTTCAACTCATCCATCAGGAAGGAATGTATCAACAACAACCTAAAAACTGCACTGATTTTGGTTAAAGAAATGCTTTGGTGGGGGCAAGAATTGCTGTTGCCTGACTTATCAGAGTTAGTGAGACAACTGTGTTCATCTCGGTCACAAATTAAGGAAGTGTCCAAGCTTTTGGAGAAAATGCTATGGTTGGCCCATAAACTAGACGAGGAAACTCTCAATTTGGTTGTGCAGGCATACAGCAGGAAGGGCTTGCTGCGCAATGCAAAAGCTATTCTGGATGAAATGCTTCAAAGGCAATTGTATATCAAGAATGAGGCGTATACTGCCCTATTGATGAGTTTATGGAAGAAGGGAAAAATGAGGGATGTTCATAATTATTGGGATATTGCTCTAAGTGATAAATGGTTACCAGGCTTGGAGGATTTTAAACATCTTCTCGATTCAATTTGCCATCGGAAAATGCTTGGGGAAGCGTTCCAGTTTCTTGAAATCATGCTATTATCTTACCCTTACTCGAGGTTTGATATTTGTCACATATTCCTTGATGTACTTTCTGATACAGGTTTTACAGACGCTGCACTTGTATTCTTAGAACAACTACAGCATTCTTTAGTCTTGGATCATACTGATTATAATAATCTTATTAGGGGTTTGTGTAATGAGGGAAAATTGTCAGAAGCACTTACAATATTGGATGACATGCTGGATAAAAATTCAGTACCCTCTTTGGATGTTTCTGTCTTGTTGATCAATCAGCTATTTAAGGCTGGTATATATGACAAAGCTGTTGCATTGAAAGATATTATTTTGAAAGAGCAGCCTCCATTTTCTCTTTCTGCTTATTGCACATTGATATGTGGATTTTGTAATCTTGGGAAAGTTGAACAGGCAGACACTCTGTTTAAGGATATGTTGTCCAAAGGACTGGTCCCAGATGCTGAACTGTGCAACATTCTTATTCAGGGCCACTGCCAAGCTAATGACTTCAGGAAAGTTGGGGAGCTACTTGGTGTTGCAATAAGAAAAAGTTTGGATGTTTCGATCTCAAGTTACCGAAATTTGGTGCAAGTGATGTGCATGAAGGGTAGAGTTCTTGTTGCACTGAATTTAAAGAACCTTATGGTTGCAAGAAGTACATTTGATGGCCTTGTCATTTATAACATTCTTATTTTCTATCTTTTGTCAGCTGGAAAGAGTTTTCTTGTTGATAAGATACTAGAGGAAATGGAAGAAAAGAATGTTGTTCTCAATGAAGTCACTCATAATTTTCTTGTCTATGGATTCTGGCAATGTAAAGATTTGTCTAGTTCTGTGCATTATCTGACTACTATGATTGGAAAGGAACTTAGACCAAGCAACCGCAGCTTGAGGATAGTGATAAGCAGCCTGTGTAGTATTGGGGAACTGCAGAAAGCCTTGGAGTTGAGTCAAGCAATGGTTTTAAGAGGCTGGATCCATGGTTCAACCGTTCAGAATTCAATAACTGAAGGCCTTCTTTCTTGTGGTCAGCTACAGGAAGCAGAAAATTTTATGGACAGGTTGGCAGAGAGATCTCTTATCCCTGATAATATCAATTATGATCGTCTGATTAAGAGTTTTTGCCAGTATGGTAGATTAAACAAGGCAGTGCATCTTATGAACATAATGCTGAAAAAACAAAACGTTCCAAGTTCAACCAGTTATGATTTTGTGATTTGTGGTTTCTGTTCACAAAATGAATTGGACATAGCTTGGGATTTTTATTCTGAGATGTCATGTAGGAGTCTCAAACCAAAGATTAACACATTGGAAATGCTTGTCCAAAGCTTCTGCCAACATGGGAGGACAGGAAAAGCAGAACAGTTTCTAGTGGATATGATCGAGGGAGGTGAAACTCCAACCAGAAAAATGTTTTGCTCTGTAATTAACAATTATCGCATGGAAAACAATCTTAGGAAGGCATCAGAGCTCATGAAAGACATGCAGCAAAATGGCTATGAGCCTGACTTTGAGACACAGTGGTCTCTCATAAGCAATTTAAGCAGTGCCAAAGGCAAGGACACTGATAATAGCAGTAAGGGCTTTTTATCAAAGCTTCTTTCAAAAAGTGGCTTTGGTCGAAAGAAATGATTCAGAAGATAAGCTGGAGGTGAACATTCTGTAGTTAGCAAGATGTTTTCTCAGTTGAATTGTATCCTTTAGTGACTTTACTTTCTAGCTGCCCTGTTATGTGAGAGAAGGATGCAGTTTCATTGAATCTTGTATTTTTAAGTGTACCAATCGTTTTGCAGGTTGTATCAGAAATTTTATAGTGACAGGTTTCAGATTATGTTTTTATATATACTAATGTGATAGACATGTGCAACACACTGTGTTCTGAAAAGTTAATTACATTTGTAAATTTATCTTTAATTTGATGTAGAAATTAAACAGACATAAAAAGAAAGAAAAGAGAAAGAGGTTCAAATTAGGAGAGAGTTTAAAAGAGACGGAAATGTAGATGATAGGGAGTGCAAGAAATAGTTCCTCAAATATTTAAGTATTTTGTTTCCGGAAGAGTTTTGAGAAGAAATTATAATTTTATATTTATAAAAAAGAGAGATAATTTTTTAATTTCACCTTAATTAAAAAGGATATTTTTGACAATCTACATATTTCTGTCACATTCATGCTTTTATATATAATATATCAGCCCCTCTCTTGGTTATCTATGTCTTTCAACTTTTATTTTATTGTGGTATAAAGTGAAAAATATTGAACTTGAGCTTTTCATAAAAACGTACTGGGTTAATCTCCAGAATATTATGGTAGATTAATTTCGGACTGGTAAGCCACCTTTGAAAATATTTATCCAAACCAAACTTTCCAAATTACCAAAATGCCACCATATTTTAAATTGCTGAAAAACCTGGAAAATACTAAAAATTAGTTTTCCAAATTACAAAGAGTGGAAAATATTTGGAAATTCAATTTTCTAAGAAAGTAGAAAAAACCGAACATTTTTTTTATATATATTTTTGGAAAATTTAACCTAAAAACTGCACTGATTTTGGTTAAAGAGATGCTTTGGTGCAGTTTTTAGATTTGGGGAAGCATTCCAGCTTCTTGAAATCATGCTGTTGCCTTACCCCTTACTCAAGGTTAGATATATGTCACATATTCCTTGATGTACTTTCTGATACAGGTTTTACAGGCGTTGCACTAGTATTCTTAGAACAACTACAGCATTCTTTAGTCTTGGATCATACTGATCATAATAATCTTATTAGGGGTTTGTGTAATGAGGGAAAATTGTCAGAAGCACTTACAATATTGGATGACAAGCTGGATAAAATTCGGTACCCAATTTGGATGTTTCTGTCTTGTTGATCAATCAGCTATTTAAGGCTGTCATATATGACAAAGCTTTGGGGAACTGCAGAAAGCCTTGGAGTTGAGTCAAGCAATGGAATTAAGAGGCTGGGTTCATGGTTCAACCATTCAGAATCCAATAATTGGTATTGGTGTGTAATTTTGTTTTTTTTACCGTCACCACTTTTACACAATTTTGTGCAGGCAAAAAGTACAACCATGATTCATTTACAGTTTGCAAGGGAACTTGATTAGTACTAGAAACGCATCAACTTGGATAGATGCTGTGTATTGCTAAAGTTTTTTGGTCGATCATCTCCCATGAATCCCATCTCACCAGCTTTCATTGAGGTTTAAACATAGGAAACCAGTATCTCCGAATTGGAGTACCGGTGCTTATCAATTGAGATATTTCCTTAGGTACATCTACAAAAAATTTCAGCCATAGAAGAACATTTACAAAAATTTATCTTTTGTTGGAAAAAATGGAAGCACATGTCAAGAGGTGCATCTAAGACACTAACAAAAGGATATCTGTGTGCTTTGCATTTTGGCTTGCTACATCAAATTAGGTTCCTAAATATTTTGATGAGGAGAATATTTAAGAGGCAGATAGGTTGTTCCAACTCTAAATTAAAGCATACGATGAATGACTATTAACGAAAGATCACTAGCAAAAATCAAACTGAAGAAGACCCTTTTTATCGATATAACTTGATCTTGTCAATTGAGCCAATTTTTTGTTGGCAAAGCTTTTTTATTTTTTGGGAACTTAGATGCCAATATCCCAATCACCAACTCCAGATTCCATAGTCATTTAACTCTTATTTAATAATCCAACTAAATAAGTAATAGAATTATCTAAAAAAATATTACCTTTCCTATAGGTTTATTAATTATATATGCATCTGTGTCCTTTCTGCTAATGTTGAGTTGCCACTTGCCAGCAAGCTTGTGATCCAGAGAGCGTTTTTCTAGTGAGAAAATTGTTATGATTACTTGGCCAGGCAATGCTAACTCAGCAACGGCTATTGTATATTTGGCACACAAGGGGAATGCCAAAAGCAAATTGGCTTGCCATCTGCCAACAGTTTGACTCATTCTGTGAACGTGTTTCTGGCTCTCTAATTAGATCCTTCATTGGTGTCGCGCTACTCATACTGCAAATCCTGTTATCTGCTTTCATTGCTTCTCGACATTAAAGAGATCTTTGTACCAATGCTAGTATGATCACTGGTCAGCGCATGCATGTCTGCTATTTTATTAATCTGTAATCGAAGCAAAGAGAGAGTGTGATTTGTGTCAACTGCTAATTTGTTTGTTTTCTTCTCAATTGAGTGTATTGTTTTATGATTATAATTCTTATGATTACAGATAATATTGATCACAAGAAAAAAAAAATATATTTATGATTATGATGGCAATGTCGTTAGAGAAATAAGACAAGCTCGGCATATAAACTTACAAATTAGCCCCGTGTTCAAATGCATGCACCACCAAATTCCACAAGCAATTATAACAAGCACCCTTGCAGACAGCAAACAATTCGAACTTTGCATGTTGTCAATTTATCAATGAAAGAATCAGCCAGTATTAAGAGTTTCAAGANTTATGATTATGATGGCAATGTCGTTAGAGAAATAAGACATGCTCGGCATATAAACTTACAAATTAGCCCCGTGTTCAAATGCATGCACCACCAAATTCCACAAGCAATTATAACAAGCACCCTTGCAGACAGCAAACAATTCGAACTTCGCATGTTGTCAATTTATCAATGAAAGAATCAGCCAGTATTAAGAGTTTCAAGAAAGGCTATCCTATGAGCAAAAGTCAAAAGCACATGATGCTATTTTTCAAGAAAAAGAATCCACAGGACAATGATGTTAGAACTCAGAATATAAGCATGTATTGTAGCTGTGGCTAAGTAATATAAGGATAATGCCCATAGCATCGTATCACCTTTTTGTAGCTACACTTGGTTTCTTGATTTCAACTTGGGTTTTGATTCAAATAAATAATGCATTAGAGCTCTGTTATCTGCTTCAACTAAGCTACAGCCAGGTTCCTTCCTTACACCACTATCATCCATTAACTGCCTCACCTTCTCTACCCCATCCCACTCACCTCGTGAAGCATATATGTTAGACAGCAATACATAGTCACCACTCTGGTCCCTTCGCATTCTAAGAAGCTGTTCGTTTGCACACTTTGCCAACTCCACATTTCCATGAATTCTGCAAGCTCCAAGCAGAGTCCTCCAAACAATAGCATTCGGTTCAATCTCCATCAAGTCTATGAAGTCAAATGCTTCCTTTAGTCGCCCGGCACGCCCTAGCATGTCTACCATACAGCCATAGTGCCTTATGTTTGGCTCGATTTCATACTTACTCCTCATAAGATCAAAATATTGAAATCCCTCGTCAACTTTCCCAGCATGACTGCAAGCTGCCAAGACTCCAACAAATGTGATCTCATTTGGACTGATTTTGGTCCTTTGCATCTCCCTGAAGAGATCAACTGATTCCTCAGCATGGCCATGAAAAGCCAACCCTGTTATGACTGAGTTCCATGAGAACACATCTTTGTTTCTTAATCCTCGAAACAATTCAAGCCCCTTTGCTATGCTTCCACACTTGGCATACATATCTATAAGTGCATTTCCAACGAATGTGCTCAGGTCTCCTGAACACATTTCCAAGATGTTTCTGTGTAATTTTTTCCCATTATCCAAATCTCCCAGATCAGCACAAGCAGACAAGAGGCTCAACATTGTCACTTCATCAGGGCATTCCCCAATCCTGCCCATCTCCTCAAACAGCTGCAATGCCAGCTCATGTGAGCCACAGAGCACGTAACCTGCTATCATCGCATTCCAAGTAACCACGTCTCTCTTTGGAACTTCATCAAAAAGGTTTCTTGCACTCTCCATGTCCCCTTGCTTTGCATACCCGGTTATCATCACATTCCATGCAACTAAATCTTTAACTGGCATTTCATCAAACAGGCAACGTGCAACGATTAAATCCCCTCGTTTGGCATATCCCGCAGTCAATGCCGACCAAGGAACTACATCCCTCTTTGCCGAATCATCAAAAAGTGCGCTCGCAACCTTCAAATCTCCACAGTTAGCATGAAAGAAAATAAGGGTATTCCGCACAAAGGTATTCGACTCGAATCCGAATTTCACAACTCTCCCATGAATTGCTGTACCCATCTTGACCCAAGAAAGCCTTGTGCAAGCCTTGAGTAGAAAAGGAAAAGTGAAGTTATCAGGCTTTACACAGCGATTTTCCATTTGGGTATAGAGCGCAATTGCCTTTACAGGGTTTGAGCTCTGAGCTGAGCCCCTGAGCATGGTGTTCCACGTGAAAGTGTCCGGTTCAGCAATATGAGCAAACACTTGGTGGGCATATTCTATAGTGCCCGTAAATGCTATGGCGCTGTAGAAAATGAGTTCTCTGAGAGCTCGAGCGTTTGAATTAAAGCCATTAACGACCATGAAAGCGTGAATCTGTTTGAGAGCTCGAAAGTTGGTGCATTTTTGCCATAGAGTTGGCTGGTGGTGGCGTTCGGTGCCCTTGTCGCTTGTTCTCTTTCTCAGCATCACCCTCTCTTCTTTCTAAGCCTTCCATGCTGTGCTTCTCATCCCAATTAGAGCACTTACTTTCATTTGAATAAACGCGGTGGTAGTGCTCTCGCATGCTCTGTTTTTCATACATGATACATAACAGCATACAAATCAAGAATTTTTAATTTTTAATAATTTTTTTACTACAATAAATTTTGATGACTATGGCAATATATTCACAATCACATTATTTTGTCTTTAGACAAAGTGACATTGGATGAAGTTTTTATTTTATTTTTGGCTGAGAGACATTGGATGAAATATAGAAAATATTTTTGAACCCATTCTGCATGGGGCTCAATAAGATACGTTTTGGGCCCTCACGAAGACCCAAAAAAATTGAAGGCCCCATTCCAAACTGTTGTAACTTGTAAGACTCTTTCAGTAATTTCGAATCCCTAATTACAAAAAAAGAAAAAGAAAAAAAGATGACAATATAATAGTAAACATTGAAGAAAACTACCGGCTGTATAAGTGTAATTGCATTTTTTACATTTTAAATTATCAATGCTTTTAATGTGTAAAATTAAAATTTTCTTTTAAAATTATGAAATCAAATACCTTGATTTTTATGATTAAGGAATGTTTTATTTAGAGTTGCTAAAATGGGCCAAGTCCAATGGACTAGCTCGTTTTAGCTTGCAAAAAAGAAGGGTCGAGTCATAGAATTGTTGGCCCGAATAAAAATATGCAAATTTGGCTCTTCCCGTTTTGGCCTGCAACTCATTTAGGTTTAGGTCGAATTAGCCATTTTTTTTTTTAGGTTACATTGCACCACAAAAATCATGCTAATAAGTATTATTTGGAATTATACACTATTATAATTTATTTAATTACTTATACATCTTTATTTTAAATTTACACTTAGATGTATTTTTTTTATATATCTTTGATTCTTTATTTTAATTTTATTTATTACTTTATGCATTTTTATTTTGTTCAATTAAGTTTATTAATAAGTTAGCTTAAACTAGCCTAAATAACTAAAGAAAAAGTCAAAATTCTTGTTAATTTTTAATATTATTACAAATAAAAATAGTTTTAATTTTTTTTTAAAAAAAAAAAGTGAGTTGACCTATTTTGGCTCGAGGAGGGCTGAGCTNTGAGCTAGGCTGGCATTATGCCAGCCCAAATGAAAGCGGGCTGGGCTGGCCCGTTTTGCAGCTCTAATTTTATTACATCTACACGTCATTGGTGTATCAATTAATTATTTAACTTAATAGAAAATTGAGAACATTATCATAAATATCTTGTAAGCTACAACTTGATACACTGACTGACGCCTTAATACCAAAGTATTGTTTAGTTATCCAAAAAGTTTGAAAAATGTTTAGTTATCCTAATCCAAAATTAATTTAAAATTCTATTCTGGTTTTAAATCTCAAATTAGAATGTTTCAGTTCAAAAATACGTTGATTTAAGTATATCTCTCTTCTAGAAGAAGAATAAAAAGAGATCTCTAACTGGAACAATCCTTACTTAACATGTCACAATCTCTCCAGCAAATCTCTTAACATCAGTCACATTTTTTTGTTTAATTATTATAACTCTTCAAAGAAAACAATCAAGGATTTAATTATAGATTTGAAGTTTTAACTAAACCTAAAGAACCAAACATTACATTGAATACTTTTTTCAAAATAAAAAATTACAGCTTTTATTCTTGACATGACCTGATGATATAAGAATGTCAGTAAAACAACATACACTAAATTGCATTTTAATCCATGCATGATTGCGTGTATAAAGTCACTCTTAAAAGTTACTTGATATGGTAAACCTATCTAGTGCTATACCTAATTTTGTTTTTATCATCTTGAATTAATTTAAGCACTTCGTCCAAAAATCTTGACGCATTAGAATGCTAATTGGACCATCTTGATAGGGAGTCAAACCAACTTAATCATGCATTCATGCTTAACTTATTTAAGCTTTAAAAAAAATAGCAATATGCATTATAAAAAAAAACAGATTTTTAATTAATATCTTAGGAGTTAGGAGCCTTAGGTTGTTATTAAATAAACCAACCATGATTCACCACATCCTTAAGATCCTTTCTTATCACATGTAGATGACGATGCCTAAGTTGGATTCGAGGTCGAGTGAATCTCTGAGGTTGGATGAGATCAAACTAATCTGCACAAGTAGAAAGAAAGTATCGGACTCTTGTTTTTGGGTTCCGAAAATTAAGTTAAGTCGGTCCGAGCTAAAAATGGGTCACTAATGGGAGATGAGTCAAAAGTTTCATACTTGTAACGGAGGGATTATTTATAGGGGTGTTGATAAAAATGATAGCGATATGCTAATAGTAGGTTTAATTTGGGTCTTTGATGTAATGGGCCTTTGGATTTTGGCATAAGATAAGGCATCTACATTAAAGTAGTTGAATCATGGATCCACCTCGTGTTTTCTATAATTCTTAGACCAATCTGTGTCATGACATCTTCAAGAATAAAGTTAAATACTTAGAAAAATTAGTTAGCTATCACTTATCACAAACAATTCTATATATTATCCTTCTTGGAGACATATGCGTCTCTTTAAGCGTTCTCATTGACTTCTCTATACAATGTGATACACGCTTACCTGAGAGCAGATTAAATAAATTTATCATATTTTTTGTTCATTTTTTTTTAATACATTATTAGATGAGCTTGGATTTGTATAATTTATCAACTTTAAAGATATGTTCCAATTTCAAAGCACTTTGGAGATTAATATAGCCCATTGATCTTGGTCACATTTGCTTTGTTTGATTCATTAATGATATATATATACATAGGCACAAAAAAGAGAGAGCAGAAGCAATTAGACAAAAGAAAACAATTGGTTTTCCTTTACTGATCAAAGGTTCCTCTACTTAATCTGTTGTTAAGTGTGGAAACTAGGAAACTATCCACTTAAGCAGCAGCTAGCACCTACAATCATTGATTGATTTCATTAGTAAACATCACTAGCTGCCTAACACCCTCATTGATCTATGCCTGTATAAAGATTACACTAATCAGCAGCTACTTCAGTATCATTTTTTTTTTTATGATCATTTTAGACATAGATTTTATCTTGCATCTATGTTTCTTCATCACATAAAGATATAGAAGGTAGCAACCACAAGCTAATAAAGAGGCAAATATTTTAAATATCTTCTGAAAATGAACTTGATTTTTTTTTTTTTTATTTGCTATAAGTTTCATTAGTAATATATTTAGACAAGATGTAAGTTTTATATATATAGACACCTAATTTTCATTTATTTATTTCCATTTTATTAAGGAAACAGTCATATCAAAAGCTAACCAGAATATGCTTGTCTTATTTTCTCCCTCTAAAGATACTTTAAATCTTCTAAACAAAATTATAGACTTTATTATTTTCTTTTTTCTTCTAGTTAGAAATTACAATAAAGTAAAAGAGAGCATAGCCACAAATAGTTCAAAGACCTAGGTGTCCTAAGATCTTAATATCCATAGCTCAACAAAGCCTAGCTCACGCGGAAATTATACAATCCAAGTAAAAGATAAATATATTAAAAAAAATTAATCTATATGTATGACAATGCTTTATAAAATCCTTAAATTTTCTTTCTATCTCTAATTATGTTTGTAAAATTCAAGAGTAACTCTAGGTTTTATTTGGAACAAAATAAATGGGAAGACATATTAACAAAGTCAAAGTTAATCAAGATTTCTTTTAGCTAAAGGTATAATCAACACAAGTAAAGGGCAAGATACAAGTTACAAAGTTAGAATAGGCAATTGTTGACCTGAAAAATGAATTTGTTGAATCTTATAATCGTTTTCCTCTTGAAAAGAGAAACTTTTATTTTTTGTATTTTTTATTATGATTTTGGATTTGAATACATAACCTACAAATTTTAAATATGATTTCAGTACCATTCAACTAGAGACTGTTTGATAAAACTTGTTTTAGTTAAATAAACTATCATCAGCACAAATAAAGAGGGAAATGAGTAATGTATAAAAAGGCATATCCTTGAAAAGATACAAGTAAACGGAAAGATCAAAGTTACAAAGTTAGAATAAGCAATTGTTGACTTGAAAAATGAATTTGTTGAAGCTTATAATCGTTTTCCTCTTAAAAAGAGAAACTCTTTTTTTTTGTATTTTTTATTATAATTTTAGATTTGAATACATAATCTACAAATTTTAAATATGATTTTAGTACCACTCAACTAAAAACTGTTTGGTAAAACTTATTTTAGTTAAATAAACTATCATCAGCACAAATAAAGAGGGAAATGAGTAATGTATAAAAAGGCATATCCTTTTGAATTGAGTGCCGTCATGTTTGGTTCACATTTTCTAATGTGATATATCACAATTTGTGTTCTAATTTTAGTTTCTCTATTTATATAATATTTTTCTCACACAAAACCTTAAATTTAAAGGAGATTTTGTCTACTTATCCGTGTGCAAATATCTCTATGGAAAGAGACCTATGCATTGTCACTATGAGCTGGATGAGAACAACTTTGAATAATACCTAATTGGGTAGCCTAACTTTGGTTTAGTGAGCTTATTATTTTGATAAAACTCTAGACTATCATAGTCTCACTTTTAAAGATATATAATTGCTTACGAACCATATAAAGCCACGTGGCCTGTTCCCCTATCGTGGCCGCATGTCGGAACAGAGGAAGCAGGCCCACAATGCCATGTCAGCAGCTTCAACGGTCGACGCAACTCTCAAATCAAAGCATTAGCGAAGCAAAGATAGGTTTAGTACCAACTTATTCTCTCAGCCAATCACAACTGCCCAAGTGAACGAGTTTGGTCTCTCCACCGGCGGAGAATGACGGCACTGTCTATGTTTTTTGCTTTCGATATATTGACTGTCTCTGATGGAATCTCAGCCGCTGGATCAAAGAGGTTGCCAATTTCCACTGAAATTCCTAAAAATAGCATCAGATGCCACGCGTCTTGATAACATAATTAATTACTTTTCCTCAAAAGGAAGGGATTGGTTTTGACATTGTTGAGGTGATTAAGATATGTAAATTAATGTCAATTATTGGCAAGCTTTCTTTTTCACTATTTGTTTCTATAAACAAACACTCCCTTCTTAGTTCGCCATTATTGTCGTTGAAAATTATTTGTCAAGGTGAGTGTGGAATGACTATTTTGCCCTTGCCAATGTGAGGTTTGTGAAATGTTACTGTGGTCAATCTTGATGGAAGAACAATTCATGGGGTTGAGGCTCACTGGTGGTGGGGGTGAGCAATAAGCATTAGCCATTAAGATACCAAAAGAATCTAAAATTGAAAACAATGGGTAATTAAACAAGGTTTAAGAGAAAACAACTATACCTAATTTATACTATAAGCTTTATTAGGAGAAAGAATAACCAATTCTATAATTTAACGAAGCTACTAAATGTGATTTAGTGATATAAAAGATTTAAATAATTTGTATAAGGTCAAAGATTCGAGTTACGTAAAAACAAAATCGATTATTTAACAATCGACACAACTAAAACATTCAACTCTAGAAAGCACGAGATTGAAATCAATGTTCAAATGTTGGCCAAGAAATGTAGCCGATCTTGAGTTCAAACAAGACATGGACTTTTAATAATTTTTTTCTGAAACAATTAATGGGATTGTAATATATAATTGCATATGGAGGAATAAATGAGTTAACGTTTGAATTAAGTTAATCTTATGTTAGCAAGTATGGGATTAGGATGTTGAAATTGTTATTACTTTGTTGTGCATCGATTATATACTAGATATTAATTAAGAATTAATTAAATCCAAGCTTTTGTGTAATTTGTTAATATAATTTACTCTGCAGTAAGCGAGATAATATATATTTCATTAATTTGTTTCATGGTAAATATCATAATAATGACAAATTATGGTGTTGACAGAAATGATTATTTTTAATCTGTTACTCCAAAAAAGAAAAAGGCTCTGACTAGAAAACTCAACGTTCGCATATGAAGGATCTTATTATTATTTTTATTAGTTGTTTTGTTTTCGTGCAGTGCAACTATTGGAAGTTGTTTGTGTGATATTACCAGAAACTAATTGTTTACATGTCACTATTTTTGTCCGGTTAATAAACTTGGTCTATTATAATAAGTTGGATTTAGATCTAGAAATCTAATAGTAAAATACACACTAACCAAAATCTCATTGATTATAATTAAATGAGATAGTTGACAATAGTACACCAACTTAGTTATAGCCATTTACATTCATATAATTTTTTTTCTTCAATCAAACAGCTTATAGTTTAGTGGTACTAAGATCATTTTCAGAACTTATAATATATGTATTTAAACCCAAAATTATAACTAAAAGTACCCCAAAAACAATGATTTTTGTCCCCTCATTTATTTATCATCATCATCATTTTCTGAGGATAAAATTTAGAACAAAAATAGAATTTTTGTTTGGTGAAATAGTTGAATGTTTGTGCATGCAATTTGTGCTATACAGCAGGGTAGACCATCTCCCCTCTTATAAATCCTATGAGAAGTTTTCGCAGCTGCTTTGTTATTAAGTTATAACAGCGAAAAAAAAAATTAAGTTTTGATAAGAGGTAGGATATATTATATTATATTTTAGTTGAATTTGAAATGTTGATATATAAAGAGTGTCGACATTTGAAATGTCGACACTAAATAATATCTACAGCAGAGAGAACAAGCGGGTGGGCCACGACAATGCAATGACGTCATTTCATTTTGCGTCTTATAACTAGTGGCACCATTTTACAAGACACAAAATGAAATGACGTCATTCAACTGAAGTTGCAATATTCTATTTTGCAACACTGATGGCCCATCGCTTCTCTCTCTCATAGAAGAAATATTAAAAAAAGAAAATTTGTCATAGTGAAAGAAATAGTTTGAAAACTGTCGTAGTGACAAAATTATGTTTGAAAATTACAATATTGAAATCTTTGATCCTTCTTTTGGGCTCTTTTTTCTTTTTCTATAAGGAGGTGGTTTTGGGTTGTGGTCTCTTTCTTGTTAATAGAACCTAAATGTCTTCATCTTTTGTATCGGCCTTTAGTTTATTTTGAATAAATCATCCTTAATTTGACCAATTTTATGGCAAATCTAACGATTACGATACTTTTATTCTTATATATAATCTTTTCTATAATATTNAATTTGTCATAGTGAAAGAAATAGTTTGAAAACTGTCGTAGTGACAAAATTATGTTTGAAAATTACAATATTGAAGTCTTTGATCCTTGTTTTGGGCTCTTTTTTCTTTTTCTATAAGGAGGTGGTTTTGGGTTGTGGTCTCTTTCTTGTTAAGAGAACCTAAATGTCTTCATCTTTTGTATCGGCCTTTAGTTTATTTTGAATAAATCATCCTTAATTTGACCAATTTTATGGCAAATCTAACGATTACGATACTTTTATTCTTATATATAATCTTTTCTATAATATTATTTTGGTTGTACAATTAAATTGTGTATCCTATTTATAGGAATTTGTCATTTCCTGTGCACTTTTTATGCTTAAAGAAAAATTGAGCTTAGGTCCTACATAGGAACATGTCATTTTGTTTTGGTACATCCGTACATGAATATCCAGTTGTTTGTGTAAGGGATTGTAGTACAAGTCAGTTTCAGTGATTAATATTTATTAATAACAACCCTATAAGAGCAGACTCAGACACAACACATGCCCAAGAGCTGCCTCCTATAAAAGATTAATTTGTGCTATATATTTATTATTATTATTATTATAAATTTCAATTTTAATTTCAAGTTTATTTAAAGCTTTTTTGAACGGTTCAAATTTTATTATGTGATCATTGTGATATTTTAATGGTGGGTTTAGCATTTTTTTTTCCTCTAAAATTACCGAAATTCCTTGATAAATGTTGTATTTTTGGGGTTTATAATGGTAAGGCACAATGATGTTAATAATCGTAAATTCCTTGGCCACATAAGGCTTCACTTGTAATTTGCATAAATATCCCAGACTTTTGGGTTTTTTCATATAGATAGATAATACTTGTCTACTTGCCAACTTTTTCCCATAAAGTAATTACAATTATGCATATATTATACGAAAGCAACAATTCATTTTTTTGTTTTTTCTTTGGAAAGGGGTTTCAGATAATTATGTATCTGTTGAGTGGATGACAAGTTCAAAGTTAGGGCGATTTGGTGGTATGACATAACTAAAAGCTTATATCTTTACAAGAGAAATGTGGGTTTTTTGTGATAAATATCATAATTAGACATTTTTGGTAAAGAAGGAGAGGATAAAGCACTATTCAGGTTGAAGTCACCTCTCTTAATTTTCAGCCTCAAAATAAAAAAAAAAAAAAAAACACCTTTTATGNAAAAAAAAAAAAAATCACCTTTTATGAATACTTTTTAAAGAGTCATAGCAACAATTATACTCACCGCTTTCTTGATTCAAATTTATCCATTGCCAATAAGACATAGATAAGTGATAACTGATAACCCTTTATCTCAAAAAAAGAAAAAAAAAAAAAAGCAAACATATAATCATCATATATGCACATTTATAGTGTGAACTACAAATTTGATGACTTGCAAAATCTTGTGCTGGTAGTGCATCGAATAGTTTTACTTTTATCTCAGCTACACAAAAGTTAAAAATTAAGGCCAAGTCTACAATACCAATGGCTGAAAATAGGTACCAGTGCAAATGACACTAAATTGTCATTCAATCATCCACTTGGCCCAATCAATGGCTGAGATAGTTTGATGGGCAACTTGGTTATCAAGTCTTTTTAATAATAACATAGTAGCTTAATATTTTAGTTGAATTACAGATTGACCCCATTTATTTTGGGTCATTTGATTGGGTTTGATGAACATGGACTGACCCTTTCAGAGCTGTCCCAATGTGTACATCCAATTCTATCCCTTTCCTCTTCTTCATATACTCATGAATCCACCTTCGCTGAGAAAGAGCCCCAGCCTGTGCACCAGCAGTAAGCCCAGTAGCTACACAAAATTCATCTGGTTCAACCCTAATAACCATCGAATTTCGAAACATTCTTAAAGCTTCAAAAGCCAAGTTGCACTTAACATATGCATTCATAAGAACATTGGATTGAACTGAATCTGGACAAGAAATTTCATCAAACACGTTCTGGGCATCATCTAAAACCTTGCATTCTGCATACAACCTTATAAGCCCGGTCTAGACATAACCATCCCATAAAGCCAATCCATTTTTCACTATCCAACTGTGTATTTGCTGGCCAACAAGCACTTGATTGGCGTTTGCACAAGCCAAAAGAACAAAATGCAATGTGTGGTGATCATGGGATATTCTAGCATCTTTCAACATATAATAGAAGTAATGCGAGCTAACTGAGGGCATGAATGGCGAGAATAGGCTCTAATCGCATACCAGCAAAGAAGAATCTCAGGAAATTTCAGAGTTGCAAAACCATTATCATATAAGGATTTGCAAGAATGACAATGGGGAGGGGAGATGAAGAAATGGAAAAAGTGAGTGATTAAAGGAGAAAACTAGATGTCTTGAAGTGTATGTGTGTATGAAGTGAAGAGAAGAAAATGAAGAAGAAGAAAGGGGCGTGGGAATGATGGAGGAGAAGAGAAAACAAGTATTTTTGGTTAGAGGAGAATAAAAGTAAATATATAAATTTTATGAGGCCAAAATACAATTAACTATTTACAGTTAATATTCAGTCATTTCATCTGGAATGTACACGGGGCTTAATCTCAATCATTGAATGACCTTTGCACCTGTACCCATTTTCAGCTATTGGTATTGTAGACTTAGCCAAAAATTAAAACCTTCTATGAATTACATGAAACCTGCTAAAATAGCAATGCATTTTTCACCCCTTTCTCTCTTTCTTTTTTTGGTTTTTTTTTTTTTTTTCTTTTTTCTATCATCATTATTTTTATTACTTAAATATATATTAGTAGGAAAGAAAGAAAGAAAAAGAGAACAATGTTAATCTATTATTTTTATAAGAGTTGTATATCAATGCAAACTCAACAATGACTCTTTAACTTACACACTTAGGTCTTCTATGATTGCTCAATCTAAGGATTACAAACTCTGCAACACTAATACACAACTTCATAAATATATATTATAGACGCTACTTATAATTATGGATTCGGATCCAGTCATGTGACTTGAGTCATGTTGCTCAAATTTGAGCCGTACATTCTATTAAAATTCATCTTAACTATTAAAACATATTAACATTTAATAGTTAAGATGAGTTTTAATGGAATATACGGCCTAAATCTGAGTAATATGACTCAAGTTACATGATCAGATCCAAATCTTATAATTATATTAA
The DNA here is from genome assembly GCA_003255065.1 of Cercis canadensis. NCBI lineage: Eukaryota > Viridiplantae > Streptophyta > Magnoliopsida > Fabales > Fabaceae > Cercis > Cercis canadensis. Next base: position 997,019 of record QAOA01003028.1, read on the forward strand.
GATAAATCTACCCTTTAAAAAGACCCATTCAATTTTTATTTTTATTTTTCAATGTAGGCCCATGAGAATAAAAGTCTGAGACTAAGAGTTCTGATAATCGAATTCCCTCTGTACCTAATAGCAATAAGTGTGGGTAAGGGCAAATTAATTAGAGAAAACAGTAACATCAACATTTACATGCAGGCTAACTTGGTGAGTTGTTTCTGGTCATGTTGAAGAAGAAAGTTATTACAAAAGTTAAAAGGCACGGCTGAAAACATGAAACCACCCACAAGTTTCCTTACGGGCCACGGTTCTTTGCATCCAAAAAAAAAAAAAAAAAAACAGTATTTATGGACTTGTGTTCCTCACAACTTAATCTTTTCTTAACGACATCTTCAAATACCCTCAAAACTCTCTCAGCTTCTACCATACCCTTTTTCTCCCCTTCTCTTCTCTTCGGTTACATTCATAGTCCATTAGTTTTCAGTTCTTCACAGGTTGGTTCCTCTGTTTTCACTTGAATTCAGAAATCAAAGATTTTCCATTAGAAACCATCCATCACACACACAATTTCAGAGATTTTGGTTGAAGAATTTGTTGTTTGTTTTAACCAGAATTAGAAATTGAAATTGAGTTTCTTTGTTTTATTACCTTTTTGATTGAAGGAATGGAAAACATTTCTTCAAGACCCAGAAAGGAAGATGAACAGTTTGAATTGCCACCGGGATTTCGATTTCATCCAACAGATGAAGAGCTTATAACTCAGTACCTCTCACACAAGGTTCTTGACAGCCACTTCTGCTCTAGAGCGATCGGCGAGGTTGATTTGAACAAGTATGAGCCATGGGATTTACCTTGTAAGTCTCTGGAATTAAATTCTCTTTTTTAATTTAGCATTATTGTTTATGTTTGCTGGACACTGATTTCTACTCCAAATTTTTCTGATTTTCTGATTGTTTAATGAAGGGAGAGCCAAAATGGGTGAAAAAGAGTGGTATTTTTTCTGTTTAAGAGACAGAAAATACCCAACTGGTTCAAGAACAAACAGAGCTACTGATGCTGGCTACTGGAAAGCTACAGGCAAAGACAAAGAGATATGCAAAGCAAAGACACTGATTGGAATGAAGAAAACTCTGGTTTTCTACAAAGGAAGAGCCCCAAAAGGTGAAAAGACAAACTGGGTCATGCATGAATTTAGACTAGAAGGGCACTTCTCTGCTTACAATCTACCCAAAACTGCTAAGGTAAATAAATTTCTACCCTCTTTTGGCCTCTGTTTTCCCCTGTTTTTTTCTTCTCTGTTTTCTACCATGATTCAAGGTGTCTCTTTTTTATTTTTGTTTTTTAACATGATTGTTTCTGTTTATTTCTTTTGGTGCAGAACGAGTGGTGTATCAGCAGAGTTTTTCAAAAGAGTTCCGGTGGAAAGAAAATTTATCTTCCGGGGTTGGTGAGGTTGAGCTCCTTTGAAAAGGAATCTCCTTCTTCGTTCTTGCCTCCGTTAATGGATTCTTCTCCGTACAACAGCGAAACAAAAACCACTGCTGGCGAGTTATCACACGTGACCTGCTTCTCCGACCCGAGCTCGGCGGCACGGGCACCGGAGGATCAAAAGACACAAGATGACGTAGTTGATAGCTTGGAAAAGGAAACTCGTATCTTGGCCTCTTCAGCTTCTTCTTCAAAGCCCTCTGATATTTCCATTTCCCCTGCCTCATGGACTTTTCCCAAAGTAACCCCTACAAGTTCCTATCAATGTTCCCAGATGGCACCCCAGATTGGGAATTCTCAGTTCCCAGATTGTTTTCTAATTCAAGATCAGTCCATGCTGAGGATGTTGATTGAAAACCACGGATCCAACACGAAGCAGAATCAGAAAACAGAGTTTTCTCAGGACACAGACTTTGATGCTGATATCTCCTCTGTCATATACAATAATGGAATGAATCAAAGATCATTTGACAATCAAGGGTATTCCTCAGCTTCTGCTGGACCTGTAGACATTGGTTGCCTTTGGGATTACTAAAACTCAAGCTGCAATAATATAATGTACCTCAACATAAACAAAATATTAGATTCATGTACATAGATTGATGTTTAGGAAAGTTTATGTTTTTCTTTTTGATGGATTTGTAAAGTCGAATGGGCTTGTTAGAGAAAACAAATTATTATAATTGGAATTAATTTTGTAATTCTCTCTATATTTTTGATTTATTCTTTTATTATCCGCCTTTTTCAATTTAATTGAAGTTAATAGTATATTAGTCTCTTTTTTTTTCCCCCAATTACTGATTTTAATTTGTGATAATTCCTTGTGTTTTCCCCTTTAATATCAATTTAGTTCTAATGATTATTTTATTTGGTAGATTAGTTAGTGACTATTTGCAAGATTATGCGTCATCTCTCTCTGTTAGGCCACCAACCCATACTTGCATGGATGATTATTGATTAAGAACAAATGACAAAACACACAGGTACAAGGCGTGTCATACAGAAACACTTAACTTTTTGGCAAGAATCAGAGCCACCAAATAGCAGCAACAACACTTTACTCAAAACCAGATAATCAGAAGCTGCTTTTGTTTTTTCTTCTATTGCTTATATGATTGGCGATAAGGCTTTTGTACTTGCCAGACCTTTTATGTGGTACATCTGACAACAGATAAGGTCTATAGTAGTTCTTTAAGGTCTTCAATCATACAAATTAATCAGAGAACTACCCTAAATCATTGGCAGCAATACTGCACATTTGCCCATTCTCAAGCCTCACATTATCGTCGGTCGAGCATTTTAGGAATTATGGAAAAAAAGAAGAAGGATATAATAGGTTTTCAATTCACACAACACCTAGAGAGATATCATAATTTAACCATAAGGGGTTAGCTTAATGATGAAGGTTAACATGGTGGTTTTTTTATTGATATAGTTTAAATTTTATTGGATTAATATCTAAGCAATAGAAGAAAAAAAAGTGAATTTAATGAAATTAAAATTGTGTAAACTGTGCTTGTATAATATAATTGAAAATCAAAATACTAGAAAAAAATCTTATGACACATCCAAGTGGTGTATCATAAAAGCTTCTAATTAACATATGATGTATAGTTTAACTATAAGGTCATAATTATTAGATAAAAAATTATTCATGAACATTCATCTAACAGCTTAAGTTCTTAGGTTGAATTGATTCTTAACATGGTACTAAGGCATCTTTAAACAAATTGTTAGAAAATCGAATCATTTTGCCTCCACTTTCTTAATTAAATTGAAATTTTAACATATGGTATAAGTGGATCTAATCTTTGTTCATGCTTCAAAGCCCAAAAAGTTTTTGCATATGAAAGCATATTAGATAGAAAATCATTTATGAGTCTTCATATTGTTCACGCTTCAAGCCCAAAGGGCTTTCGCATGCGAGAGTATGTTAAATATAAAATTATTTTTGNCTTTAATCAAATTGTTAGAAAATCGAATCATTTTGCCTCCACTTTTTTAATTAAATTGAAATTTTAACATATGGTATAAGTGGATCTAATCTTTGTTCATGCTTCAAAGCCCAAAAAGTTTTCGCATATAAAAGCATATTAGATAGAAAATCATTTATGAGCCTTCATATTGTTCACGCTTCAAGCCCAAAAGGCTTTCGCATGCGAGAATATGTTAAATATAAAATTATTTATGAGTCTTCACCTAACAGCTAGATTAAGTTGTAAAGCNAAGCATGACCAAATAAAAATAAAAAAAAAAAAATCAAATTGCAAAGAGTTTTCTTTTAAATCCCCTAAATTCAGAAAGAACAGTCTTTTAGTCAGAATTGAGGTGTGCACAAGCTGACACTTGACAGAGATATCCCATAATATCTAATCAAATTGTGTTTTTCTTCTTCTTTTTTCAATTTCAGTTTGTTAAAATATCTTTGAGAAAATAAGTGTTCCTTTTTCTTGATTCCCTTCCCCCCCTCACCACAAAAAAGACACAATATTTCCCGTTATAAAGTGGATGAAAATCAAATATAACAGCTGCTCAACCAAAAACCAACAATTATCCTGAACTACCTAGTCAACGTTATAAGTGAATTTCCTATAAAATTGTTAACCTACTTTAAGATCTCATCAATTGTAAACGCATTCATAATTCCACTTTTTAAGTCCTATTTGCCTCAATTCTTGCACGTAACTCTCTTACTACATAATGAGTGCTCTATAATTCGTAGTTCTGTTTGACGGGAATTAGTCTCAGAGTCAATATCTGTCATGTAGTGCATAAAGAGACAAAGTATTTAACATAAGTTTGGAGATACCTTACTAGCTGTTTTGTTTCCTATAAATTAAAACATTATTAATTTTGTCCAATATTGCTTAATTAGTTAACAAGTTGTATCATGGGTTTGGTAACCTTAGCCAGCCATAAAATGGTATGGGAAAATAAGCTACTAAATATGATCTAGTGGTTAAGAGTTTGATAGTTTATAAGAGATTAGAAGTTCGAGCTTCCATACAGCCATATAACTAAAAAAATATATAAAAAAAAGCATAAAGAGTTGCAAAATACTATCTATCATTATAAGCTTATTAAAAAAAAATTAAAGCTTTTGGTAAAATTTCCCAAGTGGGTTTTATGTAATTGGCTTAAATGTACTTTGATGCCAAGCAATTATTTGATAGTTCAACGTCCATATATCTTTTATTCAATAAATAACTTCTCTCACACCCCTATCTCCTCTTTTTTAATATAGGCTATAGTAGCTTCATTGACTTGAAATCACAAGCCACCAATGAATGAGTAGTGAAGTAGAATTAGTCCTACCTAAGCATTTATTCTGTTGAAAATGTTATTTGCACATGTATTTATATTAGACTTCCTTCATAATAATCAATCCAATAATTATAGGTTAAGTTCTCTCTCTCTCTCTCTCAAAGTAAAAGTGCTTCATTATCTTGAATATTGTGAGTATGTCATATTTCTTAAAAGGACTCTTGATGGATAATCTACTTCCCTACACTATAATTAGAATCTTTAGCTTTTTTCCATCTTTCTGCCAAATTACTAGTGAGTTTTTTGACTCGTAGAAGTGGGTGCCCACCAATAATTAACAAGCGGCTCGCAAGCTTCATGCTTAAGAGAAAGAAATATTTTAGGGGAAAAAAGTAATCTTCACATTAATTGGATTATCACATTTTGTTACACAGCTGTATATGGTATAATCTGTATTTAAAGTTAAATTATTCACACTTTTGTTTTTTTTTTTGGCTCAGATGATTGCCAACTAGGCAATGTGACAGTCTCATCGAACAAGTAGCACTATACAATAATCATTTATTGAAAAAAAATATATTGCTATCTACTAGTACTACATAATTTAAACTTAATTAGACTTATTTAAGTTTTTTTTTTATATCTAATATAATGCCAAAGGTAAAGAATAAGGATGAAACATAAAGAAATTATTCACATCACATAAATTTAAGCAAGTGGACTTTTTAAGGGTGTGTCTTATTATATAGATATAAAGACTATATCATAACTACTTGAACGTTTTGGTCCCCCTATTTTAACTACTTGAACGTTTTGGTCTCCATTCTTTAAAAATGAACTATTGAGTCATTCTATATTCATAAAATGTACAAGTTTAGTCCATTTATCTTTAAGTCAAAATTCTTAGGTTTAATTTAAGGTATAAAGTTTTATGATTCATAATCCCACCGTTCAGATTGAAGAGTTGCATCTTGTGAACCTTCTCACTAAATTTTAACTCGATCTAACGGTAGGACTCAACCTAAAATACCAAAATCATAAGTTTTCATCTAACCAAAAATTTAGACTTTTTCACCGTTAGATCAAGCTGAAATTTAATAGGGAGATTTACAAGATGTAGCTCTTCAATCGGAACGGTAGGATTATGAATCAGAGAACTTTACACTTTGAAATAAACCTAAGAATTTTGACTTAAAGATAAATGAATTAAACTTGTACATTTTATGAATATAGAGAGACTCAATAGTTCATTTTTAAAGAAGGGAGACCAAAATGTTCAAATGGTTAAAATAGGGGACCAAAATTGTAATTAAGCCTTTTTTTTTGAATAATTATATAATACTCCTTTGAGATTAATAAAATTAAAGAAATTTTATTTACTGTTTCAAANAAATCTTTGGTGTGTACCAATAGGAGAAACTGGATGGTAAATTTAGTACCAAGATTGTTTTAGGGAAATTGCTTTGAGAAGCATTTTTATTTTTAAGCAAGAAAGGAAGTAAGGGTGTAATCGGTTCGGTTTGGTCCGATTTACACCCTAAACCAACACCAAACTGACCAAATCATATTAATTCGGTTCAGTTTTTCATGGGCTAAAAAAAAACATGAGAGTACATCTTTTAGAGCAATGCTCACAACAGGATGGGGTGCATCCGCCAACCATATAGAATAAGGAAATTGAAAAGCAAGTGACGATAATTCATGGGCAGCATGGCCTGATTGCCTTCTCAACGTACATGAGATGGACTTCTCAATTTTTTTTTTTTGAAGTTGCTTTTAGAAAATGTAGAACAATTATGTTTGATACCATAATAATAAGGCAGTGTCTACAATATCATTAATAAAATTGTATATTGGTATTGTAGAATTTGTGACCTTAAGATTGAACAAGAACGTATCTACACGTTATTATATTTAAGAGTCTTTGTTGAGTTTACATCGATACACAACTCTTATGTTATATATTGTATCCTTCTCCAAATAATGATTCCATATCATTTTATTAGCATTATCAATTTTAGTTTCGAATGGTTTAAAATTCAAGCTTAACCCTAAGTTAAGATCTTAATTTTAAGTCCGTTTTAAAAAAATGATTTCTTTGGGTAGCTCAACTCTTTTTCCAAATTTTTTTATTTTTAATCATAAAAATAATATGTAAATTAAAAATAATAAAATAATAATAATTGAATCAGCTGGGCTACTCTATAAAATAAATCCCTAAACCTAGGAAATCGAAATTCGAATATTCATCGAATGGGGTTCGGGTAAACCCACACACGCTACAAGACATTAGGCAAAGCAAAGGTAACGTGTGGGTCCGGGCTGAGGCCTTTCTTTCTTCTTTAACGGTCTAAACGTAACGTGTGGCGGTGTGGGTCCCTTTTTCCGAGTTGTATGGGACCCACCATGCCTCCACTAGGACCCACTGACACGCTATTATTATTTTTCGGTTTTTTCTGTTACTCATCACCCGCCAGCGTTTTTTTTATGAAGATATTTATGTGTGAAGAATGGTAAGTTTTGCAATTTTTTTTTTATGGGAGATAAGTTTGTACCTCTGAGACACATATGTATAAACAAATTTAGGTTGTTCAAAAAAAAATATATCTAAATTAAAAGTAAGTTTAATATAATTTAGATACTATCTAAATATATATGTTTATACCTCTTTTTAGAAGTTTAGTTGGTGTACAAAATAAAATTAAGACACAAAAAAAGTTAATGTGAATCTAGAGTAAGATCAATTTAAGTTTTGGCAAGCACTTTGTTCAATTAGTAGCAAATTAAATTTTGGATATGTGCATTTAACAGTGGTCAAAGGTTCAAGGTCCAGTAAAAAATATTGTTAGGAGAGAGAAAATTGTAATTATTTTAACCCTCAAATTAGATAAAGTAAAAATACTCGTTTTATGGCACAATAGATTTTGAATTTCACTCGAAGTCTCACTTATCAAAATAAGTAAAATTTAAATTTCACTCCAAAGACCACTTCTCCACATACCTCACATAAACCTATTTGCTTAATTATCAAAATTTGTTAAAACCTATTGGGTAAATAACATTACTCATAAAACAAATTCTTAATTGCTTTCTTTTTAAATTTGCTCTTAACAATCCAATTTCTTATTCAAAACTTGTTAAATAATGTTATGTAACACAATTTTTTTGACATCTTTCTAATATATCTGAAAATTAATGACGCATAATATTCGGTATAAAAAAATGATTATCACAATGATAACGATATTGTCGTTTAATAGGTAATGCAAGAACATTTATTCTTTGTCGTAGAAAAAGAAAAAAATTCCCATATAACTGTATGTAAATGTCACTAGCTAGTCGTACTGCGTTCTCCAATAAAATAATGACTATATTTGATATATACATGTGCTAGAAAATGCTCAGTTTTTCTATCGGTTCAAAAAGAATTATAAATTTAAAATTGAAAACGTAAAATTCTATATAATAAAGGAGAGTTCTTAATTATTCATGAAGACAATTTGAAGAGCGAAAGTGAAAAAGGATATGTCGTTTATATATATGTAAATATTCCAATGCCTTTGTCCTTCAAAATGTTTTAAGTGGAACTTGAACTAAAAAAAGTAAATAAATAAAGAAGAATAAGGATTTGATTCATCTTAAAGGAAGGGCACTAATGAAAAGTTTACAACAGTAACAACACGTTTTTCTTTTAGGCATGACAGTATCTACACGTTGAGTTTTTTTGTTATTCACGTTTCCCCTTCCCTGTTTGTTTGCCTTTTAATGCTTATTAAAATCTTGGAAGAAAAACACAAAAAAAAAAAAGAGGGTAGCTCTATTCCCATTTCAGTTGGGTAAGTTTCGATGAGACCTATTTAATAATTTTAATGTTGTTGCAAGGATCTCAAAAAATTAAGTCACTTTATATGTTTTAGAATACATAATTTCTTATAAGGAGATGTTATGCTACACTCCCCTGAAAGTGACCCTTAAAACATTTTTGTTAGCTTTTGTAGGATTATTGGTTTTTAAATAATTGACATTACTGGGTAGGGTGGGAAAAAGAAAAGTCTAAATAATTAAAATTTTGGCTGAAAGTTTTTAAAATTTACAAAAGCTACCCAATTTGATTTTATATATTTATATTCTAAAAACAATTAAATAGAACATTTACTAAGTTTAACAAAATGACATAAGCTTTCAAGAGGAAAAATAAAATATAAGCAAGCAAGACAAAAAAAAAAGGTGGGGTTTTAGTTGAAAATATACTATATTATTTTCTAATCTTATACATATAGTTTCCTTTTTTAATTTTTTTTTGGTAAACTTTGAAGATTTTTTTTTAACAAAAAAGAGATAACAAATATAATATAATTTAGTAATGGTCAATTTTGAGATAATACATTGCAACACGCTTTTAAGTATTTTTTTTATATAGTATATACAAAATACTTTTACACTTTTTTCAATAGAATTTAACCCTTTTTTAGTATTATAATATTATCAAATTTAAACATGATTAATTATCAACCATATGAATCTTACATTTCTATATTCTTGAGTATCTTTTGCCTATCAACCTTATATCCATATATTTAAGATTCTTTTTACTATGGTCAAATAAAAATATCTTACATTACAAAAAAAAAAAAAATTGTAGGTGTTACGCGGTGAGAGCATGTTTAATGTGAAAAATGTCTCCAATGTGTAACAGAACATTTATGACTTTAAGTCTCCTCTTTTATGGTCAAGGTCTTAGAAAATTAAGACTAACCTTATTACTATGGTATCTCCTTATGATGTTGATATATATGAGAGAGGGAGAGACACACGTGTGTGTGTGTGAATGGATTATAAGATGCATGGATGAACTATATAGTACATGCAATTATTCATATGGATAAGGTACCTTGAAGCTTATCTTGATTTTATTTCTTTGCTATGTTTTGTACCATCAAACGCAGTCTCTTTCTCTGTTTGTATTTGTTTTGAGTAAATTTTGACATATTATGCAATCTCGCATGGCCATGATTGATCTTTTAACAAACAACATAATATGGAGCTGGGAAACAAAAACAAAGCGATGACATTCTCTGTTATATATTTTGCTTTCTTGCTTTATGTTGATGACTGATTTTGAGCAACCTGCACAGGAGAAAAAAATACGGTCAGGGAAGGCTGGAGCCGGAGCTTCGGAGTCACCTCTGATGCTCAAGTTAGCAAGGTCGAGAAAGGGAGTGAGAGGAAAGCCAGAGCAAGAAAAAAGCGTAAAAGAGAGAGTCCCCCTCAGTGTATGGTCTAAAGAGACTATACAGGAGAGTGTATACCTTCGCAGGGAAGTTTTGTCTTCTCACTATAGCAATGGATAGTGTAGTGAATTTACTGGGTATTAACACTTTACAAAATAAACCTTTAGCTCTTTTTAGCTAATATGACGTAAATTAAGTGTGACAAGAAGAGTAAGTTTAAGTGACATCAATTGGATTTTGTTTCTTTTGCGGCACACAAATTGTGAAATTATCGTAAATAATTTATATTAAAAATTGATAAAAGCTTATACGGTTAATAGAATACACTTTCTTGTTTGTTTTATAATGTTAAAAGCTTTTATTTATAAATAAAATACTGAAGTTACTTTAATAATATTTTTTTAACATTAGATAGATAGAACTAAATTTTTTAACAAGGAATATAGGAAATAAGAACTCCAACTTAATTAGAACTTCAACCTTCTTGAGAAATCATTCAACTAGTTGTGATGTATTTGTTTGTGTTATTTTAATAATGTATTACTTTCCTATTTAGTGATAATGTATATAATTTTATATTGATATTGGATCTCTTTTACATTTCAAGCCCTGCTACAAGCATTAGTAGCTAGGGCATGTGGAAGTCTAAACTAAAATTAGTCTTATACCCAAAGTGTGGGAATCACTTCGTAAGAAACCAAAAAAAATAAATAAATAAAATCATTACTCTTGAGATTTAGAGGATTATTTTGGACGGGTTTGAGATGACTTTGGATATTTTCATAGGATTCAGGTTTAGGTTCGGGCTTGGGCTTGGGCTGGGGCTTAGGCTACTGTACTTCTGGTTATGATTTATTGGGTTTTTTCATGAATGACTTTGGGTCTTTGAATTGGGCCTAGCGGATTATATACAAGCCCAGATGAAAAGCTTAGGTCGAGTGAATTTGGGCCTTTTCTTTATTTTTTTAACCAAAAAATAAGAAAAAGGCCCAAATCTTGAAATTTTGAGCGTCTATTTGGGGCATGAAAATGTTTGGGAAAGAACAACGGGATAGAGGGGAAACTGGCTGATTGGGAACTGGATTAGGGTTTACTTCATTGTGCAATTGGATTACGAAGGGGGTAAAGTAGCGAATACTATGGAGTTTTATCGATAAGAGACCAAGTTCAATGAGCTAAATTTTTCCAGTTAAAACACTGAACCCTAACTAAATATCTGATCGGATTGGATTGTTTTTTTATCAGATATTGTTTTCGTGTACCAATTACGATTTTGGTTCTTTATATTTTAAAAATTTTCCATTCAATTGTTTTCTGGAATTGGTGAATTGGAGTCTGTTAATTTTTTTTTTTTTTGATTTGGTAACAAAAGCCGGGGATTGCATAGAAACAGAAATGGTGGATTTGGAATTTGATGATTTTATCATGCTGAACCAAATGCGGTTTCTGCAATTAGGTGTGATTTACAATGATTAAAGAACAGGCACCAATAACAAGGTTGAAGCTGCGTTCTATTTCTTACCATGATGTGTGTGCCTGTGTACGTGGTTTCTTTCGGTTGTTGTTTTTGTTCTTTTCCTGGGCGAGGGTAATGTTCAAGAGAGACACTCTAGGTTTGGGGGCTAAAGCTTATTGCTTGTTGGTGAAAATTTAGTGATGAGATTATAGAAGGCAGATAATAAGATTAATCTTTTGGTGTTCATGGGGAAGTGATGTTTGAATTTGGACAGGAACTGAGATGAAATTGGAGGAAGTAAACACAAGAAGAATGCTATGATAGATGGTTATGCTGAATCAAATGGCAGAAATTAAGTCGCGTGTTAGGTTTTTTATGTCATTAATGTTAAAGGCCCTTAACCTTGATTTCTTCAACAATAGATGAGTAATCAACTGGTAAATCTTAGAGAAGTTCCTGATTATCCTGATGAATTCTTTTTTTTTGTTTCTTTATAACATTTGTTGAAGCTAAAGGATCTTTGTTTGCTTGCCTCTATTAAAATCAAGATAAACTAGTAGTCTAGTTTGCTTGCTATTGGACATCACACGTGTCCTTGTTGTATGGGCTATTGACATAAGGTGGCTACATCAATGAATCAAGATGTCTAAATCTCTCTCTCTCTCTCTCTCTCTTTTCCCCCAAGATGACTTCAATATTTGACTTGGCTTAAGCAAGGAATTTCTCTAGAGTGGTGGGAAAATCAACCAAACTTTCACATTGTGCAGAGTAATATTTTCCTAGTTCATAATGTGATTGTGACTCACTTTAACAAAAGATGGTTCTTTTTTTGGTACTCACAAAAAAGAAGAAGGGTTGTTTAAGCTAAACTGGATCTTACACAATAAATTAGCTTAATTAATCCGTATCTCTTCTTAGAGGAAAAAATTAACAAAATTGATTTGGATGCGATTTTCCATGATAAGTTTTCTTGATTCCCTTTTACAGTGGGTAGCACTTCGAAAAAAGTGTTTGTAGGTGATATTGAAAAAAGTTAACCTCCTCAGCAAAATGGAAACATTTCAGATACAGCTGTCTGGTTGAACCTAGTATGAAGATATTCAAGAACTCAAGATCATTTTCAGATATTGAATGCACTTCTAAAGATTTTCATTTGTAGTTGGAGGCACCTGTTGTGAATTTGGCAACATTTTAAGTAGATAATCATACCCACAAGTGTAGCCAAAACTCTAACCTACTCAAGGTTATTCTTTAAAACCCTCAAAAGTCGGTGTCAACGGATGATGCCTTCATTATGACATTGTGGGAAGCATTTTCCTTCATGAAAAAGACATGTATGCTAATGACATGGTCTTATCGTGAGTTATGACAAATTATACACATGCAGGCGTGCTAAATATATATCTTTGTTTACATATATGAGGTTATTTCTTTCTGATAGGTTATTCAATGAATTTACAACCTACCTAACCTATATTTCCTCTGTAATTGACCCATATGGAGTTATGAAGTGTAATTTTTCCTTTTAGATCGCCATCATATTTATAAACCGTCAAGATTGATATATCTTTTTTCCTTATGTAGTCAAGTGTTCATTAAGTAGTAATTTGTTGACCTTTCTTGCTAAAGTGGTGACTTTAAGACTCAAAGCTACTTCCACTCAGCTTTTATTCAGGAAATAGGTCCTCTAGTCTTATTTAAATTTTGATTGCAAGAAAATGATAAACCACAACTGAAGTACCCAAGAGAATTTGTTGAAAGTATACGTCACATGTGGATGTGTTTTTTTTTGTAACGCCCATATCTTATCAAAACCCATTCCTTTAATATTTATAGTTCATTACTGATAAGATTGCTGATTCTATTTTACCTTCTTTCTTGTTCTTCGTGTAGCCTCAGGATTTTTGCAGTGGACCAAAATTGGCATTGCCATGGTGCTCTTGGCTCTGTACATGCAGCCTGGGTCAATTATATCTCCGGTTAAATTGATAGGATTCCTGGCATACACTGAAATACCCTGTGATGATTAATTCCATTGCACAAGTGAAAGGTAACCAAGATTGTTTGTGATATTTGTTTGAATTGATTCATCAGTTGATTTTCATCTTTCTGTCAGATATCGACCACGTGGGACTTGTATCACTTTGACAAGTGTAATGGGCACTCATTTAATATGATCATTAAGACTATGTTGGACCATTACGATACTAGAGCTGGCGGTGATCAAAGAAAATTTAAGGAGGTGTCCCCATTGTCCTTCCTAGCCAATATGAGTCTTGGATCCATGAGACCTTTGCGTCGCACACCACACACACATTTAAGTCTTCTATTTTAGCCCTTTTTTCATCACGGGGCCCTTCTTTTGTCTTTTCATGCACCAAATCATTCAAGATGCCATTCAGCAACCTTGGAGCCCCACCTTAATAAATTGTTCCTGCTCCCCTCAAATTACCAAAATGCTCTTGGCAATTTAATTGTTAATAAAGTTCTTCAAAGACATGAGCTTGGTCACAGTCACTACACTAAAGTGTCCACCTTTTTTGGCAGCTTAAGTTTCTGATCTGGGTAACTGACGACTTAAGGGCCTTCATCATCTCTTGTGGTTGCCTACTTGGTTTTATCTGGCTCATCCTCATCTGCTTTATTGTTTTCCAATAATACTGCTAGTACTTCAACGAATTTCAAGGAAAATAGAGTCCTAGATAAACTAGGACTGTTCATTTAACATTATTTCTGGAACTAGTGTTTATTATAGCTCCATAATGAAAAATTAAGGCATTTCATAATTTAGCTTCCTAACTCCATTAGGCTTCCTCAATATCTTACCCTAATATTAGATCACAAGCTGGTCATTTAATTAGATACTTTCGGATTGGGACTGTTTATATGTGCCATTGGACCATGGACATAAATTAATGAAAAAATGAAACACATTGAGGAGGGGTATGACTCAACCTTTTGGCCACATGAGACCTTCGGTTAGTAATTGCAAGAGCCTAAGAGCAATCATACACAGAGTAATACTACTTATACACTCTTTCAGCTCACGCAACTTCACACTTCATACATGACTCACTTAAACTTTTTTGCCTTCATTGCCTTTGTGATGGAACGGATTAATTTCGTTTTGTTGGGATAGCATCAGATTCCACTTTTCTCTGAGTGATTTTATAAGTGATGGTGGGAAGCTGCTTTTGTAATTTTTCCCCTCTGGGGGTTGTTCTCAAATTCAACTTTCTGAGAGCGTAGCTTCCTATTAAGAAGTATATATCATAAAGAAAGAGAGAAGAGGGGAGGTTATAAACAGTTCCCAATCATGAGCGTGCCAATCAAAGCTATTTTTAGTGACTTAAACAAATCTAAATGATTTACTCTGTGATTTTTGATGATATGACATCCCAGCTGGTACTATTCTTTCATCTATTTAGCTTAGTCACAAATTTGATTTGCTCGTTACTTTTATGCAGAATGACAAATTAGTAGCAACTACTCAAATCAGAACTGGAACCATTGTCTGTTAGGTCTGCGTTGGTGGCTGGGGGAAATTCTAGACTGCTATGAAGACTTAATGATCAAACATGTAAGTTAGGACTGACAAGATAAAGTTTCAGTCAACTTTTGGGTCAAACCTCAATGAAAAAAGTGCAGAACAAAATGTGTGGATATAAACTTTTAAGAGTTTTGCTATTGATGCACTACTTCACATCTAGATAATTGGCAGTATTAGAGTTTAATTAGACACACTTAAATTTATTTCTGTATGGTTTAGATTTTACATGTTGCACGCGTGTGTAAGTAGAGCTTCTCTAAAACTTAGGTACAGTGAAGGATATATTTAAAATTCACCCTATTGAAGGACCATACAAGTGAATCTTTAAGCTGGGATTTTTGTTGATTGTGTTTATGATGAAGAACGGGGAGTATGAAGTAGAACACACTACAAATTTAAAGGGAAAAAGGTGGGGAAAAAAAAAAGAAGACAAAAATCTTCATACTAAGTGGTGGATAGATAAAAGAAAACTGGGACGGACCCATATGATGAATAATTAAAACGGGCCCTAGCAATGCCATAAATTCTTGGTGACGTATCACTAAAACAATATGGCTATAACTTTTCAACAGAATTAAAATTCTACCCTAGTAATATGAAAAGACAACAGAGCCACTCACTTTTTATTTCTGCCTTTTTATCCTTCCATCAATGGATAATACAAATCCACAAAGGCACAAGGTGGAATATGGCACAGAGAATTAAGTTGGAAGTTAAGGGTACTCTTGTAATGAGAGTCCACACATACTCTGTCAAATTAAATTCTTTATCCCATTTATGCCGCTGACCTTTCTTCTCTACCCATCTCTTCATTTACGAGTCACCAAGTCCTCTCTTTTCCTCTCTCTATAATTTTCTACTCTTCTGCTATATAAAGAAGGGGAGAAGCTACTACAGTATTTAGTGTTCCACTTCCAAATGGGTCGATCACCATGCTGTGACAAGGTCGGCTTAAAGAAAGGGCCATGGACGCCTGAGGAAGATCAGAAACTCTTAGCTTATATTGAAGAACATGGCCATGGAAGCTGGCGTGCCTTGCCATCAAAAGCTGGTAATTTTTTGCTGATATTTGCAGTTAAATATAGTAAAATGTTTTCAGTCTAGTTCACTGTTTTAACCTGCAACTGCTGCTATTGTCTATAGGACTTCAGAGGTGTGGCAAGAGCTGCAGGCTAAGATGGACTAATTATCTTAGGCCTGATATTAAGAGGGGAAAGTTTAGTTTGCAAGAAGAGCAAACCATCATTCAACTGCATGCCCTCTTGGGAAACAGGTATATAATTCTTAAAAAGTCATGTATCTTTGTTACATAGTAGTGATTCTTGAATATTTTGACTTGACTTCTTCTGGTTTTTGTGTTTGGATGTTCATGGGTATTCATCTGATTTCTTCCTTAGTTTTCTGATAAATCTGTTCTGAGTAAACAGTTACCAGATTTAGGCAAAACGCATTATTATTTGAAATTTTCTTTTAAGTGTGAAGGTGATTTCTTTTCCCCAAAACAAAAATTTAAAATTTAATCTAATTACAGCAAAATGAAATAAAGGAATCATCCTACTCTTTGACACTTAAATTTTAATTCCAACTGGGTGATATAATTTCTTTGCTTTTCCAACTCCCTTGTTTTTGCAGCGTCTTAAATGCAATGGCCTCTCAATTTCTTCAACCACTATTCTAACCCATCACCAAAAAATAATCATAAATGTGCTTTCTGCCATTTCCATAAATTTACTCTCTCACATCCAAGTTTGTTCAAGGTGGTCTTTAAATGCAAAAGGATCTACAGCCTCAAAAAGCTAAATCAATGCCCGATGCATGTGATTTCTGATGTTCTTGGCATGACATTCATTTTCAATTTTTTCTCTCAAGTTCGCATTTTTAGATATATTAAACTTCAAAAATTGCTTTAGTAGCTGATGGATCCTAGGGTTTGCCTTGGATTTTGTGATGTTGTCTCTATTATGTTCTATTGTCTTGTACTCAGGTGGTCGGCTATAGCCACACACTTGCCAAAGAGAACAGATAATGAGATCAAGAACTACTGGAATACGCATCTTAAGAAAAGGTTATCCAAAATGGGAATTGACCCGGTGACCCACAAGCCCAAGAATGATGCTCTTCTCTCTAGCGACGGCCAATCCAAGAATGCAGCCAACCTTAGCCACATGGCTCAGTGGGAGAGTGCTAGGCTTGAAGCTGAAGCAAGATTAGTTAGGGAATCCAAGCTACGTTCACATTCATTGCAGCATCAGCCTAGCAATGCTGGGTTTGCGTCTTCATCTTCTGCATCAACTTCACCTCCTGTTCTGAATAAACCAGAGGCACCCCCTATGCCTTCACGGTCTCTAGATGTACTTAAGGCTTGGAATGTTGGGTGGTTAAGATCTAATGAAGGCAATGGTGGTATTGCCACCGACCTTGAGTCCCCTACATCTACCCTAACTTTCTCCGAGAATGCGCCACCATTATTGACTAGTGGACTCGGAGAAAACACAATGCCAATGATTGAGTTTGTGGGGACTTCAGGTTCTTCAGAAGGGATTGTGAAAGAAGAAGGTGTGCAAGAGTATCTGCCAGAATACAAAGATGGTATAGAGAATTCCATGTCGTTTACGTCTAACCTGCATGACATGACAATTTCCATGGAAGGTACATGGACCTCTGAATCTCTCAGGACCAGTGGTGCACATGTCCCTGTTGGAGATGTTATTGCAGAGGAGGGCTTCACAAATCTTTTGCTTAATGCTAATTCCGACGACCGGAGTTTGTCCGAGGGCGGGGGAGAGTCTAATAACTGTGAAGCTAGTGGCAGTGGTAGTGACTTCTATGAAGATAACAAGAACTACTGGAACAGCATTCTTAATTTAGTGAATTCTTCCCCCTCAGATTCCCCCATGTTCTAATTTGAGTCTCTGTTTGGAAGCAAGTCACAGCATATTCCTCAAACCAAGTCAAAAAGCCATTGATTTTTCTTTCCACACCATTGCCATAAGAAGCAAGATTGGATGCTTACAGACAAATGTAAATTTCCATTGTGGTTTTTGTTGCTTTCAGAGACTTTCTTGGGAAGTATGTAATTGTAATTGTTTGAAAGCAACAAGGGCCTTAATGGAAATCAGCTCATTAGTCGCTACCACCATCAAATTGTTCATATCAACTTGTTTTGATTCGACTTGATTTCTTTCTCGTTGTACTCCCATCTAAGTTTGGATTCTCTGCGTTAAGGATATGTACCTCTAGACAAAACTGATAGTAGAGATAGCGTGTGTGAATTGAATGACTTTTACCCATTAGTAGTTTCCTGTGTTTAAACTTTATACAAACATGTCCAATAAAAGAAGAATTTAGTATAGACTTTATTGCTGTTGGTTCTATGTCGCATTCTGCCTTTTTCTAGATCTTTTACTTCTTGGTTATTTTTGGTTCTTTCTCCTCTCTATACATTTGCTTGGTTGTCATGAATTATATCAAAGATGGAAATCAGAAACAAAGAAAATGAAAAGCTAGAATACATACAGAAATTTGACTTTGCTTTTGACTTCTCCGGAAAAATACAAAATTTATATAAGGATGTGTTTGTATCATAACACATCTTTTTCAGTACATAAGTAGATTAACAACTATTTGACGAGTTGCTAACACAATCAGAATAGTCACATGGAATATAATTACTTTTTGAATTTTTTCAGGTTCATTTTGTTGTGATAGAAATCATTTTTAAGGAAAACAAAAAATTTTAACTTGATATTTTATGTAAAAATCATTTCTATCTAAACAAATAGAGTCTCATAATTGCTTTTTAAGTGAGCAATGCTCTTTTTTTTTTTTTTTTTTTTTCATTCACAAAGAAAATACAAGTAGAATGGTTGAAAAATTATATATATCAAGTTATTGATCTTTGAATTGCAAATGTTCTGCACTAGTTAGAACAAGAAGTACTCCAATCCCATTTTCTTGTTTAATTATTTTTTTACCCAAACACCATTGTGTACCTTAAACTGTTGTGCACCTATGATAATGACTACTCTCCCATTTCATCAATATGAACTCCATACAGCGATATTGACAAAAAGGAAGAGTTACCATGTCTATGAGAATACATTAAAAAGTGTTTTTTGACTTTGAGATTTTCAAGGATTTACTCATTGTACAGAACTTGGGTGACTTTGTAATTTAGCACCATGCATGCCAAAATCTTTAAATGAGGATCATGTCGGCTTGTCTTAAGGTGCCGACCTTCAAATATTTTGAACTTTGAGTAGTGACGGAGTTTGACAAATGAAGAAACTTATTCACAACGTAACTTTTATGTTCTTTTAGATTGGATTTAAATTGTATTGAGTATGTACAAAGTTTAGTTCTGAAATAGTTCAGATATAAAATATTATTTGATCGATTATTTTCAAATTTTGAAATCATCAGTAAATGTTAAAATAGAACGAGAAAGAGGATGCTTATACGTAAACGTTTAATTGATGATTCTCTTCTTCAACGATTTTGGGTTACAGCTTCTTTAACAACTGATTATATGTAAACCTTTACATAGGTTTTTTTTTTTGAGTTAAATACCATTTTGGTTCTTGAATTATTTCTCAAATGTCACTTTAGTATTTGATTTATTTTTTGTGTCATTTTAGTCCTTAAATAATTACTTTACTTGTCAAATTAGTCATTTAAGTGATAATTTTTAGTGTTACAAATGACTTATTTGGAGAGCAATATGATTACTTAAAGATTAAAGTGACACAAAAAATAAATTAAGAACTAAAGTGATATTTGAGAAATAATTTAATGATGAAAAAAATGTATTTTATTCTTTTTTTTTTTCTAAACTAAATTTGACTCAAAAGTTAATCAAACAAGAACGGTTTCTCATATATAAAAAAGAATGGTTTCTATGGTTTCTAAAAAACATAACTTTTTTTTATTTTTTTTTAATATATTTTTTTGGAATGTTTTCTTATAGGAGGTTTCTTAGATACTTTTAGTATTTATGTAGTATGTCATACTACATAGAAATAGTCAATAAATGAATGACATGTGTACAAATTAACTGTTTTTAAGTTTGTTTAAAAAATTAAATAAATTATATTTTATATATAATAAAATATGAAAATTATGTATGCTTGTCACGTCAGTGTAGTATGACATACTTACGTAGTATCATAGAATCCCCATTTCTTATATCATGTTGTTCTTGCATTTTATAAAAATTAATATGTTTTGTCACATACTGAGTAACTCAGTTTTTAGAGATCTTCGAAATAACACTAAATTCACTTGATAGATCTCACCCGATTGGATAGGGGTAATGCTACCCCATATTTGGCGATTGTAGAACAGCAATCACCCTCAAATATACACGTTTCTTTTTTGTTTTTTAGTTACATGATGACGCGAAAGCTTGAACTTTGAAACTCCTATAATTATCCAAATCTCTCTCTATTAGACAATGCCTAGTGACTTATATAAACATGTCTCTCTTTTATATGTTGAATAATAACTTTTGGTAATATTATATGTGGCTTGTCCCTCCTATCGTTGTTCAACCTTAGTATATGGCAAGTTTTCTTTTATATTTTTTTAAATATTACATTTTATAATTCATAATATATATGGAAAGAGTACCGTTATGAAAAGATTATATAGATAAATAGAATATTATAGGATTAATTGCACAACTAACAAATACTAGGTTTTAAATTTGAAATCATCTATACAAAAAAAACTAATAAATAATTAGCTACAATTGACGTATAGCCTCTCTATTTTTTTACAGATTCTTACGAGAGTAATATTCTAAGTGAATGAAAAAGTAATACTGAGTGGGTTAAAAGAATACGATAATATATTTAATTTGAATTAACTTTGTGTAACTTATTCAATATATATCAAAATGTCTTTCTTTTTTCTTTTTTCCTTGGGCATGTTATTATAAAACAACATAAGCTGCTCAATTTATCGCACTGTCTAGACTTCTTCTCGAAATGGTATGCGCTTCAAATAGGATTAATAGATATAATATAATATAATATCATTCTATTTGTATGTATGTGGACCATAGCCTCAATTATATTAACCAATAAATATCATTGAAGAAATACCATCATATATAATTAATTGTAAGTATGTATATACATCTATAAAAGCAAAGAGAAAGGGTTTTTTGTACTAATTAAAAAAAAAAAAAAAAAGGGTCATAACAAAGGCAGTAATAATATATTCATCTTCATTTCCTGACGAAGCTGAATAATCCATCATCGTGTAGCTTTTAGGACTAAAGGTAGTTTGGAGACCTTCCACTTATTCTACTAAAAAATGGTAGGGATCAAGAGGACACCTTTGGAAACTGTCATTGAAGAAAAGGTGTAGTTACTTGTTATGCTACCCTTTAGAAAATGAGGGTAGCATTCCCCATCAAAAAACACTACCTTGAACAGAAAAACTCTTGTTTTTTGACTCGTTACAAAACTTAAACAAGCCAATATGACACAGTTTCAGTCACAATATTTATACAATTAATACAACTTGAGGCTAATTTGATTCAATTAAATCTAATCCACTTAAACATTTTTTAGTATGAGATAAATAATTATGCCACTTTAGCCGAGTCACAATATATATTGCTTAAACTCATTCATACTAGTATGAATATGATAGCCCACTTGAGTTTTTACAACATCTAAAAAATAAGAGTTATTTTCTTCCTATGGAAAACTGTGTTTAAGAAATAGAGTACGATATCCTTTTTGTAAGCGATAGCATAGAAACTTCAGTTAAAAAAAACAATTGGTTAATTTTGCCTGCGACAGAAAAATTATTCATACTCTGTCTGACAAACAAGTTGCCGATATGGTCCCCCATTTTGAGTTGAACCCTATTCTGATGACTTTTTTACTTTTGGAAATTGCAAAAAAGCAAAATACGTAAAAGAGGACATAAATATACATAAAGTACATGGATGAGTAAGTTTTGAAGGTCAATTCAAAGATATTGAAGCTCTGTACAATTGCATTATTTTGGTGGGGATAAGTCAAGTACAAGTTATCATGCCTGCAACCTGCTGTTGATATATCAAAACCAATATATGTATCAGAAGAAGGTATTTCATAATACTGCTTAGTATACTAAGAGCTGTCAAAAATTGGTTCAATTAAAAGCTTAAACTGTTTGGTGAAAATCTATGAATGATTTTATATCCAGTATGCCCTCGTACGAAAAAACACTTTGGGCTTGAAGCGTGAACAAAACACAAACCCACTTATACCATGTGCTAAAATTTAAATTTAATTGAGAAAGTGGAGGTAGAATTAAAGATTCAATCTCTTGACTGTTTGGTCAAAGAGACTCTAATATTATGTCAAGTACTGATAACTTTTGGGTTGAATCAGTTCTTGACATGGTATCAGAGCCTCTTTGACCAAATGGTCAAGAGATCGCATCTTTATGCCCCCACTTTCTCAATTAAGTTGAAATTTCAATACATGGTATAAATATGCATGTGTTTTATTCACGCTTCAAGCCCAAAGGGTTTTTTTTGTGTGGGGGCATGTTAGATATAAAAGCATTAATTGACATTTACCTTATAGTTTAAGTTTTTAAGTTGAATCGGTTCTTAATATGATATCAGAATCTCTTTGACCAAACAGTCAAGAGATATAATCTTTCTGCCCTCACTTTCTCAATTAAATTGAAATTTCAGCACATGGTATATGTGAGTTTGTGCTTTGTCTACATTTTAAGTCCAAAGAGCTTTCAAGTGTGAGGGCGTGTTAGATATAAAACAATTCATGCGCCTTCACCTAATAACTTAACTTTTTAAGTTGAATTAATTCTTGATAAAGCCTATTTAGTATTATAATTCACAAAATGAGCTTCTTCCGATTGTATTCCTATATCTTCTATAAAATCAAGTTAACTTCAACGAACATGAGCAATGATGCAACTCATCGTGTACCTAGTCGTTAAAATCGAAGATAAACCCTTATTGGCCTGAAATTAGCTAGTACACTGAGGGGTTTATCTTAATACTTTATTTATTCTATATATCTATGATATTAAAAAATAAATTAACTTGAATATTTTGTGAACAATTGATGATTAATTATTTGATAACAATGAGAAAGTGGACTCTATATAAATCATGATTCAATTAATAAAACATTATTTACTCAAAGATCAAGATTCCATCTTTTCATTCAATCAATAGGATGACTGACTGATTTCTTCAACCAAAGACAATATAAGGTGACTAAACTTGTTTCCACTTTGAATCTAAAAGTAGATTATGGTTGCCAATAGGACAATGCATGCTAAACAACCTATTTATGTAAAGAAGAATTATTATTTTTTTGGAAAATAATTTTTTTTATTAAAGAACTGATCTAACAATACTTCAATCACCTCAAAAAAATTCAGATATAATATACATTACAATTAGGGAAAAAAAATATGTAAAGTCAAGCGAATTCTTTTTTTAATTAAACCATTCGTATATCATAAAATTTAATATAACTAACAGTAAAACCTATAATATATGTGTGTGTGCTTGTTATAATACTGATGGGGAATAAATGCTACTACTGTCAAGATAAGACATAGCAATCTTGAATTGTCATTTTCTTCCGAGTTATTTGCACCAGCATATATGTTGGTGCCCTTCCCAAAGGGACTAGGGAATGAAATTTCCAGTTTTCCTTGCTGTTCATTGCCCATTAATTTCTCCCTTCTCTCTTTCGTTGATGATTTTAATTATAAGAAAATTTACAAACATATCTAAAAGCTTTTAGCATTTACATTCAACATTAAGGTAGAGATATACAACAAAATAAGTTTATAATATTTGTCCATAAATTCTAAAGAATTAATCATATCACGTAGACTGTAGTAGAGAAAAATAGAACAACTAGACATATCTTATAAATTTTTGGTTTGTAATATACGCATACAGTTTTATGCATGAGGTTTCTTTATACCATTTAGCCACCCAAAGAAGTTTTTTTTTTTTTTTTTTTTTTTTGTATTAAGATTTGAAATTGAAATGTTTATATACCTCATATAATCAATTGAACATGCCCATTATGCATTTTGTGGCCTAATATTATATTATTCACCCATATTGCCACACCTGCCACAAATAAAATAAGATAGCCAATAAAATCTTATGCAAAGATATTAAAATTGGGCAATATCTTTACAAACTTCATGCAGCCATGCAAAGGTACACATCCAGTCATCCACATCAAACACACAGAGAAGTTCAATCTTCCATTTTTTTTTTTGGTATGTAAAAGTTTAAGGTGAAGAAAGGTTACTACATTCTAAAGTTAGAGCATGTCACAGTCCTCATTACTGCTCATAGTGAAATTNAGAAGTTCAATCTTCCATTTTTTTTTTTGGTATGTAAAAGTTTAAGGTGAAAAAAGGCTACTACATTCTAAAGTTAGAGCATGTCACAGTCCTCATTACTGCTCATAGTGAAATTCTAACTTAGACCTTACAAGTAAAATAATTCGATTATTATCAGCTAAACCAACCTCGTTGGTAATCTCCCATTTTTCATCTTTTATGTTAAGATAAATTCAAAGCCAGTTTCCATTAAATGAAAGGACCATTTAGCCAAGCTGGGTTGAAAACTGCACAAGATGTGGTGAAATTTTAGCCACAATACTTTTCAAACAAATCACCTTCATTGTTCTTTTTGTTTATTTTTTATTTTAAGGGGTTGTTAATGTTCATTTATTTCAGTACGTTATGAACCCACATGGGTATGGAATTACCATGACTGCGACAAATCTTGGCTATTAATTAAAAGGAGACAACTTTTCTATTCGGGCATGTGGGTTTGCATCTACGGTTAAAAGGAAAAAAAAAAAATGAATGTAGTTCATAAAACAAAAGGCTAACCACAACTCCTCCTGTTGACTTTGTTTTAGGGCAAATTGAATTCGGTCGGTGGCCACCAATCTCAATCGTATTCTTTTCTAGACTTAATATATGAAGACAAGCTAGGCTGTGCGGTCTCCTTTTTTCTGCTGAAATCGAACAGGGTTAATTTCTTCAAATCATCAAAGTTTTCTATAAGATATAAGTTAGGGTTCAACTAATCCATTTCTTAAACTTGGATTTTTCTACAATAATTGTCTCCTTAAAAAATACTAAGCGGTAAAATTGATTTGTTAAAACTCATGAATTAATATAAGATAAGTACAATAGAAGCAAGAGCAAAAACGAGAATAAGAGATTTTAGAACTAAGATTATATTATTTAATTAATTTTTTTAATTTTTTGTATCTGCAGTTCCAAATGCGATACAAACTCAAATGAACATTACTATGTTTATGGATGGGTTGGAAAATTTTCATCATCGTCTCCTGGTTTTTATAACTATATAGAAGAGTTAAGATCAAACCAAATATAATCAGAATGGCAGTAGATATTCCTTTTCTGTTTTCTACCATTTGCATTCTCAGAGGGGATTCTTACTCTCATCATCTTCTTCATTCTTGTGGCTTCTTCTAATTAATTTCAAGCTAAATATTTGATATTATGTTTCTTGTCCCTGAACTATTACCCTTTTTTTTATGACGTCCTTAATTGTCATATTATATCAATTGTTCTTATCATTGTCCCATGTGTGCGTTGCAATGATATAAGGGGATCAAGCCGGCCCCAACCTCCACTCCATGATTTGTAGCAAACAAGAAACTGCCTTTTAAACTTCAAATCGAATATCTGCTTATTTTCATTAGTTTTTGGCATTCTAAGAAAATTTCCATGACCATGTCATTTCACAAAACCAAAATTGATTGGGATACTTTTAACTTAGCCATCAAGAAAGACAAATATCAATATCTATGATGGAAATGTTTGTCACAATTGACAAGTATACTAGGATTGTCCGTTTATAAGCTATCACACTATAATGACACCACCTACATATGTGCAAAGCACCAATCAATCATACAATTGCTCTTGCAAGTTGCATGTGTTTCCTTTATTTTTCTTGAAAGCAATATGACAGGAATGAAAGTGTTGTGTTCACATAATCAGAAAAATGTTAATTTCCAACAAAAAGAAAAAAGAGTAAAACCCCTATTTGGTCATTGAAAGATAGGTTCGGTGACAGTTTAGTCCTCCAAAGATTTTTACCGACACTTTCGTCCTTGGAAGATTGTTCCGTCAGCCATTTTCGTCCTCCGCTTATGTCCGTTAATTGGACTTAATAGAAAAGGCCACGTGGCACGTTAAGTGCTGACGTGGCAGTTAAATGCTGACGTGGCACCTTAAAAAAATTTTAAAAAAAATTCTCTCTCATCTCTCATTTCTCATCTCTCATCTTTTATCTCTCATCTCTCTCTTTCTCCGGCAATATCTTTCTCTCTCTGCCATCTCTCTCTCTCTCTCTTAATTTGGGCTGGCTGAATCTCCCTCTCTTCCCCTCCTCTCTCATTTCTCTCTCTTTCTCTTCCCCTCCTCTCTGGTGCAACATAGAACTCTTGAGCTAGTTCTTACTCTAGTGGCAGCTACTGTATCATTCTTCCCCCCTTCGAAACGATCCTTGTCCTCAAGGATCACGTTTGGGTACCTTGTCTGCAGTTCCTGGACTAGTGATGTTGCCACTGAGTATTTATACACACAGAACCTGTTGTATCTTCAGGTATGTGGTTGGTCGCAACCGTAGCTCACAACATAGGTGTTTCTCCCGCAAATAATGTTACAGGGGATGGTTTCAAAACAAATTTGTCACAAACACTCGGCACAGTACGCTTATTTAAAACGTTCATGCAGTCGTATGGAGCAATAGTGAATAAACTGGATTTAATTTCTAAAACATTTATGTTAGCTTGGTTAAGAAATAGAGGTATAAGAGAGCTTTTTAAAGTAGGAAAATAAGAGAGGATATATACTTACAGGTTCTGAAAGTAAACCTTCTCCATAATATGGCGTTACACCCATTTTATTGACAGAACTTGAAGCAGAAGGCCCTGCTGGTCTTGCACTTGAATCCTTGCCAGTAGAGCCTGTAGCCATGAACTCATTTGGAAACCTGTGGTCCCTTAGGCCGACCTGAGCATTTTCTTTTGCGCTACGAGCACTTTCTTCAGCTTACCTTCTTCTCTTCTGTTCCAGATATATATTTGCTTCTGCCGATGTGCGGCAACCAGCAGCTCTGGCTTCCTACATTACCATTTATCACAAATGTATAAGTTAACTCCATTTCTTTGATTTTCTCATGCACATTGCGTAATGATTAATTAACTGTGGTAGAATAAAGCATTTACTAGTACCATACATCACAAAGGGATAGGTCAGATTTACTAGTGCAAGTGCATGTTTATGATACCTCAACAATGGCATAACCAGATTTCACTACAAGTAGGTTTTGAGACAAATATGTACATACTTGTTGTTTCTACCATTTCCGTTCTACAAAAGGATCACACTCAAGAATACATCAATCAAGAAACAAAATCTACTTTCCGTTCTAGGCTGATGCATGTACTGAGACTAGAAAAAAGTTGATGACTTGCACATGTTGGAGACAGTTTGCATGAAGCCATGCATGCAACTCGGGGCACATGTGACTCAGTCCAGGACTGAGTCAACTCGGGGCATAGGTTCTTTGCTGGTTCAACTCAGGGCACAGGTTCTTTACTAGTTTTTTGCTTTCTTTTTTTTTTTTGATACACCAGAAAACACAAAGAAAACTACACCAAAACGATGCGCCCCACACCAGACCCTTCTACATCCTTAGCCAGCAATCTACCACACTCAAGAGGAGGGACCAGAACATCTTTCATCCCTATACTAAACCCATAAGCCAAACTTGCTAACCAATTAGCCACCCTATTAGACTCACGAAAACAATGAACAATCTTGATCTCATTGCCTTCACTCAGCAGCGACCGAATTGAAGAAACAAGAGCAGCACCCAGGTGAGACTCAGAACAGCCCTCCGAAACCAGACTGACAGCATCTTGGGAGTCAGTTTTAACCACCACCCTTTGTGCACGATGGCCACGTTTAACATACAAGTGCTCAGTCAACTAGTTGTTGGAGAAAGTTTAAGAGAGATGGCAGAGAAACTCAGTAAAAGAGAGATGGCAGAGAGAGAGATGAGCGTGAGAGAGAGATGGTAGAGAGAGAAAGAGATTGGCGGAGAGAGATATTGAGGAAGAGAAAGATGAGAGTGAGAGAGAGAGAGAGAGATGAGAGAGAATTTTTTTTAATTTTTTTAAGGTGCCACGTCAGCATTTAACGGCCACGTCAGCACTTAACGTGCCACGTGGCCTTTTCTGTTAAGTCCAATTAACAGACATAAGCGGAGGACGAAAATGGCTGACGGAACAATCTTCCAAGGACTAAAGTGTCGGTAAAAATCTTTGGAGGACTAAACTGTCACCGAACCTATCTTTCGAGGACCAAATAGGGGTTTTACTCAAGAAAAAATATTTAGAAAAGAAGAAGCCTGATTCCCTAAGCAATAATATATGAAAAAGAATCTAATTAAAAGTGATATTAATAAGGAAAAAAAAACCCGAAGTTTGATATTTGATTTGCACGAGCTGTGAGGTTTGGAAGCTGCTAAATCAAAACAAGTCGTAATCAAGATTGGTGGCATATCATGTGCTTGCTTAGGCACAGGAGAAACAGATATAGACACTTTATGAGAGGTTCTAGTTGCAACATAAAATCAATGCTAGGGACTGTACCAACATAAAGATTTTACACTGTTTAAGCATATTAGTGTTTCATCGATATCAGATGATTTGTCGTCTAATATCACTTCGAAGAAAGCAATCTGTGAATGGAGAGAGACAGAACTGAGTAGTAAATGAAGCTCAGTTATTATATTTATGATGAAAGGTCACTTATCCGGTTTCAAGAAGAGCGTTGATTGTTTTGTTGCACTAATTGAAGTATTTGAACGAATGAAGCAGCGGCCCTGAAAGTAAGTAACAGGTTTGCAGATGGAAGTAAATGTTAAAGGACAAGAGCGACCCATAATAGTTTCCTACTTTTCTCACTCATTAAACATTGAATTCAAGTATAATGTACTGAACTGTATATCATAATTAAGGTCATTAAACATTGAACTCAACTATGTAATGAACTGAACTCATATCGTAATTAAGAGCTTCAGAATATTTATGTCATACCACATATTAGGGCATGGTTTTCTTTCTTTAGATTTCTCTTTCTAGATCCCTTAAAGTTTCACCTATGAACACGCTGTGCATATGAATTCAATTCTCCCTATTTAAACTTTTATTTTAGCTCAATCAAAACACCCGAGCATGTGTTTAAGATTTAGAGTTTTATCCTTCGGGAGTTATGGTTTAGGGTTTATTGTTTAAAGTTTTTGGGTTTAGGGATTTAGAGTTTAGATTTAGGGTGTTGCATTTAGGGATTAGGGTTTATGTTTTACAATTTTAGAGTTTAGAGTTTAAGATTTTAGGTTTAAGGATCTAGGGTTTAGAATTTTAGGGGTTTAATTAGGGTCAATGTTTTGGGGTTTTGGGTTGAGGGTTAAGGATTTAGGATTTAATGTCTTAGGGTTTAAGGTTTTAGGTTCTATGGGTTTAAAGGTTTAACATTTAGTATTTAGAGTTTTAGGGTTAAGAGCTAAAGGTTTTAGGATTTTAGGTTAATTAGAGGTTTAGGGTTTAGGTTTAAGGGTTTAGGGTTTAGGTTTTTAGATGGGTTCTAGGGTTTAATCTTTAAGGTTTTAGGGCTCATCATTTTTGGGTTTAGGGTTCTTATTCAAGTGCCAATTTTCATTTGATTTAATTGTAATTTTGTGTCCTCTATTTTAACGAAATAAATGANATTTTAATTATCCAAACAAAGGAGAGGAAAACCCCTCCCTTTCCATTCCCTTCCTTTCCCTCCCTTTCCTCTCCTCTCCCTTACAAAAAAACTCTCAAACAAACCCTTAAGGTTCAAGGTTAGGGTTAGATTTATGGTTTTAAGGTGTATTGTTTAGGGTTTTTGGGTTTAAGATTTTAGAATTTAAGGTTTAAATTTTAATGTTTGAGGGTTTAGGGTGTTAGGGTTTATTGTTTAGGGTTGTTAGGTTTAAGGGTTTAGGGTTTAGGTTTTTAGATGGGTTCTAGGGTTTAATCTTTAAGGTTTTAGGGCTCATCATTTTTGGGTTTAGGGTTCTTATTCAAGTGCCAATTTTCATTTGATTTAATTGTAATTTTGTGTCCTCTATTTTAACGAAATAAATGATATTTTAAAAATAAACTTTTTGATCTCTATATTTGCAAAAACGATTTCTTCCTTATGTTAGTCAACCGTTGAATAAATAACCTAATTGTTGACATGGCAAATTTTTTTATTTTTTATTTTCAAACTCACTAATCTTAGCACATGCAAGCAGCCTGTGACGCCTTTTTATATGTTTAGATAAAACTAATACAAAATAAAAATAAAATCTAAAAAAAAAGTATTGTTTGTTTTCAAAAGTTTGAAGAAAAGACCATTTAGTTCTAAATAAAATAGTCTTCTAATTTGGAAGAGATATTAGAGGAGAGACCAAGAGAGAAGGATATGAATCAACTATGGATTTCAATGGCGAGTGGCAGAGGCGCCACTATCAATGGAACTAGTACTTCACTTTTAGAGATTTTAGTTAAAGTTGTCAAGACAGGCCGGCCAGGCCCGACCCGTCATCAAACGGGGGCGAGGTGGGCTGAAAAAACCTCAATTCAACCCAACCTACTGTGGGTTGCGGGTTAGGAGGGCCAGCCCACCAAAAATAGAAAGAAAAAAAAATAGTAAGTCAGCAACCATACATTAATTGAAGCATTTGAACAAATAATTCTCTATTACATAATTCAAATCATCAAAGATGACCAATACTAATTAAATAGTCTAACAAAGTAACAAACAATCATCAAAGGACAAGTCCAAGAGGACCAAAACCAACATAATCTCTAAAACAAATCATACAAAGTTCTTCAAAATTAATTAACCATTACATCATTCAAATCATATTCTTCTCCTTTTCTTTTCCCTTCATCTTTAATAATCACTAAAACAACATATGATCCTTCTTGTGACAAAGTTATTTTAATATTTGCACAATGTTCATGAAGCGATTACGTATGCATACATCTAGAAACAACAATTGATAGAGAACTTTTATTTTCATCCAAACTTCCAAGGTAAATACGTCAAAAGGCATCCTGAAGGGTTTAATGAATAACTGACTATAGAAAGCATTATGGATACAGACCCAAATATATCTGATGCAGAGTCTCAGGATAACAGAAAAATCTCACAAAAGGAAAGCGTGATCCCACAACATATAAGCAACTTGACATGGGAGAAAGAAGTTATCAATTGACTGGATGCAACACACGAATATAAACTTTTCCCTCTTCCTCTTTTGAAAAATTAACATACCACCAAACTACACACTTAGAAAGATAGCTATGACTCTGCAAGATAAAAAAAAAAAGAATAAACACACATTCATTATATCATGTGGTCCTTTTTAGGCTTTTAATTTTTCTTGTTCCTTTTTTTTAGGGGAAGGGGGGGACCTGGAGCTTGTGCACCCAATGAATCATACGCACACACACAACTCACCAGTAAAAATGGGTTCATGGAAAATTTCATCCTCCAGAAATTGTCTTTGAATTATTAAAATCTCAGAGTGAGTGCAAGGATTTTTCTTCTGTATCCAACGTATGTCTTCGGTATTGGTCAACTGTTGACGTGTAGGTGATGCAAGCGACAAGCCCAACTCGGCACTCGACAGCACCCACTACACAGCAGCGTTGCAGCGACAGTCCGACGACGGTGCGAGTTGCGAACTTGCGAACAACGATTGATGAGTGATGACTTGATTCGGTGATGTGATAAGATGAAGGATGAGAGAAATTATGATTTAAGAAAGCAAAGAGGGGGATAAATGAGGTGTGCTTTGGTGCTGCGTGCAAAATGAAAGGAAGTGAGTGTGCTGGTGCTGCGTGCAAAGCGAATGGATTAAGTAGCAGATAGGGAGAAATGAAATTGGGGATTTTGGCTTTTAGGGATTTTTGTTTTTTTAAATATAAATATTCAACAAATTAGCCCGTCCTAACCTGCCTCCAACCCGCAACCCAAAATTGCCTAGGTCTCACACCCTGTCGTCTAATGGCTTACGCATTGGCGCAAGAATAGTATTAATAATAATAATAATAATAACAACTACAATAATAATTATTTGTGCTAGGTCAACCCTTGTTGTTCTAAAGGGTTCATTAGACTAAATCGTCTATTTTTTTTATAAATGTAGAGATTAAATAGTTTATTTTTTAAAACAAATAGACTAAACTACTCATTTTGTTAAAGGGTGTTTATACTTTACACCACCTTGATGTAACATCAAGTAATTTTTTACACAATTTTAATTTAAACTATATTATACTAGCACATTTAATATAATTTAAATTTTTACTAAAGTTATATATGAGCTATGTTCAAAAAAAAATTTAATAGATTCAATAAAATTTATATTATACTAACTTTATTAGTTTGATATAGTATAGCTCAAATATGTAAAATTCTTGTAATGTGACTTATAACAGATGTAAAATAGAAATACCGTTTGTTAAAATATGAATACTATTGCAATTAAACCTTTTCATTTTGAACATAAACTAAATGTGCATGGTCCATCATATAAAAAAAAAAAAAATAGGTANAAAAAAAAAAAAGGTAGTTTCCAAGATTAAAAGGAGTTATTGGAAAAATAAAAGGGCAGCACTTGCATTCTGACACATTCTAAGGTCTGTTACATTCACTCATTCAGCAGATCAATTAATATATCAAGTATTCAAAAACAGTTCATAATGTCAATATGTCAACTTGGAGTCTTAGCATTTGAAGTTTATGATATCTCCCACTTGAAATTCTTTAAACCCCAAAAATTTATAGCGATTCATAATGTCTTCAAGTATTTCTGAAACATATACGGAATTGTTTGGTAAACATAATCTTTGATTCTCATGTAATTTTGAATTTTAGGGTATAACAGTACATTTATATGGTAAAAAAANATATGTCAACTTGGAGTCTGAGCATTTGAAGTTTATGATATCTCCCACTTGAAATTCTTTAAACCCCAAAAATTTATAGCGATTCATAATGTCTTCAAGTATTTCTGAAACATATACGGAATTGTTTGGTAAACATAATCTTTGATTCTCATGTAATTTTGAATTTTAGGGTATAACAGTACATTTATATGGTAAAAAAAAAAAAAAAGTGGCATTAAATTAGAGAATGTAATTTTCGAATTTTTAATTTTTGTAGAGAGATTGAATTACTTCCTCAGGGTGGTAATAAAGAATATAGTATAATATTTTATAATTTTCTGCAAAAATAAGGGAACTAAAATTATAATTAAGCCAATAATTTAATACCAGCATACCAAACATTGTAATTTCAGCTCCATAATCTAAGTTATTGACCAATATATCACCAAAAGAAAAAAGTCGTCAACCACTAAAATGAGAAAAATATATTTGAAAAATAAAAGAAAAGAAACTAAATCATTTTTTGTACTATTGGTGAGTGGTGACAGCGTCAGAAGAGCATGCCCATTGGATTATTTTGTTGGATTGATCCAATGAGTAGCACAATTAAAACGGGTCAAGGCCCATGGTCAGGTCTGTCTATATGCTTATAGGGCCGGGTATGGACTCTGGATTCATAGAGCCATTAAACTCTTGACCTACTTAGCTCAGCCCGTTTGAGAACCAAGAATTAAAAGGTGCGGCTATGCCTGCTCGCAAACCAGACCACCTTGTGCTAAGAAAAAATGTAGATTCTTTTGATCCATATTGAACTGGATCCAACCACTCCCCCAGGCCCAATTCAACAACATCAAGCTGAGATACTGTCGAGATATCCTCAGCTGAGCCACCAGAAACCCAACCTACTTAACGGTCCTAACCCTAAATGGGAAAACCGTTTGATCCAATTAATTTGTATGACTCTTGCTCTCTCCCTCTATCTCTCAAGAATTGAAAATTTTTATACACTCCCAAAATACATACTCTGTTTTTTTTTTTCTTTTTTTTTAGTAATTTAGCTACTAACTCTAGATTTAACATAAAACCTATAAGTCCTGAAAACAACTTTAGTACACGCTGTTTGGTTCCAAAATACATACTTTAAGAAAGGCAGCGTTTATAATACATAACAATAAAGTTATGTACTTGTGCTACAGAATTTGTGATCATTAAATTACGCAAGCATAAAAAACTCGTGTTTACAAGTCATCGTATCTAAGAATCATTAGAATTTACATTGATATAGGATTAAGTCCTAAAATTTTACACGTCTTTTCATTCATAACCTTATAATTACACCTTAAAGTAACCAAAATTTTCAGTTGAGTCCAAAAATTAACAAAATCTTTATTTCTTTTAAAACCCAGAAAATTTGGCCACCCTGTATAGCTTTACTTAGAAAGAAAAAATGCAGGTAGCTTAGTAGTGTCTAATAGAGAGAGACATTTTTTTTTTTGGGCTGCTCTCTGGTACTGTCTTTGCTCGTGGGGTATTTGCCTTCTTTTTTCTTTTCTTTTCTTTTTTTTCATTTGAAAAATTGCATATATTAAGAAGAAGCAGGGGCCACACTGTGCCAGGGAATAATTTCGGGGATTTGAGGAAAGCGTGGGGTTTACCTCATTGTTACCCAGCTTTTGCCATGCTTTTGACTTTCTACTCTTCATTTACTTCATAAATTGGTTAAGAAAAATACAATGTTCTTCAAAAGTCTTCTTAGTTCGTATTCCCTCCATACTCCAAGAGAATTCATATTATTGGCAATTCCAAAGCAAAAGGAGCTTCCAATTCTTAGGCATCATCAAGCATGAGTTTTCCTTTGCCAGCATCAACCAAACAACCACTAACTTATCAAACATTCATCCATCGATCACATTTCATAAGTATTTGAAAACAATTTATTTTTTGTTACTCAAATTAAATTGGACTAAATAATCTGCGCACACAATCATCTTTCTTTCTTTGTCTTTTTTAGTTGGGAAGGAGCATAGCTGCATATAGTTTCTCTTAGTAAGATTAAATTCCAAATATTTTGCTTCTTCTCTAGCCAAAACTCTTAGGGTGTGTTTGGTAGGAGGGGTAAAGGGGGTAAATTTTAAGGGAGTAACTTTTTTTGCTGTTAGATAAACGGTTGAAAACTGGTTGCACGGGTAACCGGTACCCACATTAAGGCAAAGTAACATAGGTGAAATCCCTCATAATAGTCCCTTGCCTTGAAATGTTATTCCCTATGTAAATTATACTCCCTTAATGTTACCCACTTGACCCCCCTACCAAACATACTCTTAAAGAGATTAAAAATAAAAAATGTCAGAAGACATGTAAGGGGATCACTCACAGCAGAAACATGTTGAGTTTCAAGCTTTCAGTCACAAAATGCAGATCCCAATATTTGTTTCTGCCCATTTGGATTAGGCATCCACTGCTAGAGTGAGTGGTAATGGAGCCTCGTAGGAGTGAAAACCAGTACATAACATTGAACATAAGCTATCATGTCCTGCTGAACTAAAACTAGAGTGTGGATGACCAATAACAAGCACGTATTGTTCTCATCAAGCCATAGTGGTGATAGAACTCAACAGACTTGTAAGGGAACTATGAGCAGCATAAAGATGTAAAGTTTACGCTGCAATGCAAAAAAAAAAAAAAAAAAANAAAAAAAAAAAGCAGATCCAGACATCTATCTCTGCACATTTAGATTAGGCAACCAATGATACAATAGTCATTCGGCCTCGTAGGAGTGCAGTATAGATAGATGAAAAGTACAGAAGCAGAGTTAAGATAAATTATTAAGAATTATCACTTTAGTATGCCATATTTGACAAGGAAAGATTAAATGGAAGGCATGTAAGGGAACTTCCAGCAGCTAAACATGCAGAAATTTTGCTTCCAAAACATCATCAAATCCCCAACATTGATCTCTGCACATTTAGATTAGGCATCCAGCGATACAAGGGTCATGGAGCCTCGTAGGAGTTCAATATTGACTCTAAAGATATAGTACCCTACAAATTTTCTTGATACAGACACAAGCAAATGGATGGAAAATCTCACGCACATGCATTTCTATCAGTAAGATTAAAGTGTTAACAATTAATTCAATAACCAAGCAACTTTTGCTTTGGAGAGAAAGCCGGGTAGACATGTAAGGGAATTACTGGCAACAAAAACATGCAAAGTTTAAGCTGCAAAGGTATCCCCATCTTTTATTTCTGCACGATAAGATTAGGCATCCAATGATAAAATGGCCATGGAGCCTCGTAGGAGTGCATTATTGAGGCAAAACATTTTTATTATTTAAATTGAAATTCAAATAATAAAACAACAAGTTTCTGTTAAAATTGCAACAGAATATAGAACCACATTTAGTCTGCTTGGGAAGTGGACAATGAAATATCTCTCTAAATTAAACAAAATTGAAGAAATAAAACACAATGTAGAAAAAGCATAATTCTTCTGCAAAATTACGTTCATGATTTTCTAATGCTGATATGCTAATCCAATTCTTTTTTGCCATTATTTCACTTCGTCTCTTCTAAAAATTACATCTTAATAGCAATGGCAGATATGGTAACTAAAATTGAGAAAAAACACCATGGAACACTCTCTCTTTCACCTTATTTTTTACTCAAGCTGACCACTTTCAGAGTTAAAGCAAAATTGTTACTTATATATGGGTTATACTGGCAGCTCAAACATGTCAAGTTAGAGCTGCAAAGCGGATGCCAACGTTTATCTCTGCACATTAATGTTAGGCAGCTGATAATTAACTTATCAGAAAACCTCAGTACTTGTGCAGTGCTGACTCAAAATCTCAGCTGTGAAATTGAAATTAGACATTTGTAAACATACAGCACCATACCATGACAAAAAGAAAAACTGAAAAATCAAGCATTGCTATATAACCTAAGCAAAAAGTCCAAAGGGAGCATCTGTTTCAACGGCTGAAATCCCCAAATAAGGAGTATAAGGAATGCAATACCAAACAAATTAAAAATGCCCAAGAATCTCTATAATTAAAGAACAAAAATTTGATCAAAGTACCTTCCTTTTTCATAATCCCGAACTGCCATGGTTATCAAAAGACTGAGAACAGAGTTGGAACTCCAATTGGGTTGCGATTTATATCAAGGCGAACTCATAAATTAGGGCATTACATGTAAAACCCATACACACACTATTTCGGTACGCGTTTAAAATTGACGGTGGATATCATGTTATGGGCATTTGATGACTGATGATGTAGACACGTGTTGAATAGCTACCATGTTGAGTAAGACACGGTTCAGATTAGAAGCAAAAACTCAGCGAACGGTTTGATTCTTATAATGTGTGTGTGTCTACGTTACGAGTAATTGGACCTTGGGTCAAATTGACATCCCTACACAGACAAAGTGGTGACCCCCATAAGAGAACCAAGATTGAAGAAAAGAACATGGTGCTCTGCTCTGCTCTGCACTTGGAATAAACGACAAAAAAAAAAAACCAAACNAAAAAACCAAACTCCTATCAGTTAGGAATTACTAAACCCATCATATTTGGTGATGTTAAGAGGGTAACATGAGATTGTCATATTAGTGTAATCCTATTTATTTATTTTCATTAAAATCATATGAATAACATAAAAAGTGCCACGTCATCTCTTCTTGAACTTTTTACTTATAATTTTTTTAAATACCCTTTTTTTTTTACCTTGGTTTCCTTCTTTTTCTATGGGACTATGACTGGTTTGGCCACAAACAAGTCAAATTTCTACACAGTACACACCCATTTTCTAGATTCCGCCACGATTGACTAAGTCTCATGTACTTGTAAGCACCTTNGTGTAATCCTATTTATTTAATTTCATTAAAATCATATGAATAACATAAAAAGTGCCACGTCATCTCTTCTTGAACTTTTTACTTATAATTTTTTAAATACCCTTTTTTTTTTACCTTGGTTTCCTTCTTTTTCTATGAGACTATGACTGGTTTGGCCACAAACAAGTCAAATTTCTACACAGTACACACCCATTTTCTAGATTCCGCCACGATTGACTAAGTCTCATGTACTTGTAAGCACCTTAGTAGGTCCAAACGCTTTGTACTTAAAAAAACAGAGCAAGTGAATTTGAGTGCCGGGTCCAATAAAATCTTCGGCAGACTTCATATTATATGCTCTTAATGTTGCCAATGTTGCTATCCCTACCAACCACTTTTATTTTGGATTGGTCCATACTTTTATCTAAAATACGGCATTTCAAACTAGAAGTATATAATATTACAATGTAAAAAAAGCATTTCAAACTAGAAGTATATAATAATGTAAGAATGCCCAAACCAAACGGGGTCTCTGATTTTTTTATTTTTTTTTTTGTGGAAAAAATAAGAGTTGAATTCAACAATGGCATCATAACAAAACAAAAAAAAACAGCAGAAGTCAACAATTATCACATAATCATGGTTCATTAAAATACGGCATCATGATCACTTTGATAGAGAAAAAGGAAAAAGAAAAACCAACAGGGCTTTAGAATAGAATGCAATGTTAAGATTAAGATTAAGTAGACCATTAGATTAAGTTCACGTCAATGTTAAGCTTAGCTGGGATGACAAGTACTTGGTTAATATAAGATTGTGAGATTGGCTTTTCTGAGACCTCAAGAGTTTTTGTTTTTATTTTTGGGCCATAATCTCAAGAGGTGAATGTTAACAATGTACCTTTAGATTATTAGTGGATAAAAGCTTTTTTTCAATGGTTTGTGTCTATAAACAACCTCAAATTTATAAAAAAAAAAAAAAATTGATGATAAAGAAACATAGACCATCTTTGATGAAGATGAGGATTTTTTATTTTTTAATCTTTGGAGCTATCACAGCAGCTCTATTTTCTCACCACCAACATGTTTTGGCCGCTACATCGAAGAACCCAGCGTCACCACCTTCAATTGAAACTAATGTTTTTTTAAAACCGGACCAATATGCAAACTGTTTTAAAATATGAGCACTAGTTCAACCGATTGGACCAAACGGTCTGACTAGTAACGTCATAAATATAATATTTAATGTGCTTATTATTTATTCTAAATTATAATAAATATATTTTTATGCAAATTTGTTAATAAAATTAAAGTTGTCCTAGTGACAAATATCTTTTCTCTTTCTCGAAATGGGGGTTTGAATTCTCTTATAGCCAATATTTATCCATTATATAATTTAAATGTGAATAAGTAAGTTATAATACAAATTTATTTACAAAAGAAGCATTGGTTTGACGGTTCAAATCTCTTATCCATTTCCTTTAGGAAGGATGTTTAAATCCTTTAGTAGAATGTTTTCAAATTTTCTTCAAAACAATGCAATTTTGAAAAAAAAAATATTCAATGTTTCGTAAAACCTGACAGATTCACCGATTTACTCTGGTTTTTACCGATTTAACCCCTTAACCGAACCAAAATCAAGATCAAGCACCGGTTTAACCGCTCTAGCAGTTTAACCCCCCTAACTAAACCAGAATTTAGATCGAGCACCGGACGAACCGTTTGGTATGGTCTGGTTTTTAAAATAGTGATTGAAACTCTTTAAAAGAAAAGATGGTCAACCAAAAAAAAAAGATGGGAACACGTGGCTAGTTACTTTTTTTTTTCAAAAAAAAAACATCATTAGGAATTATGCTTTAATTAGTGGTGGGTAATTTTTATAATTACTCAAAAAATTTAGACCCAATTTGAAATAATATGTTGGTTCTAGTGTAGCATTTGGTGATTGGATGAGATAATTCTGCATCATGCAAATATGGCTAATTTTAATTGTTGCCAACTGAATCGAATTTTGAAACCTTAGATTACAAAAGAGTACCATAGCAAGCAAAATCTTTTCATTATAAAGGAGCATAAAATGTTTAAAAAAAAAAAAAAAAGAGATTGCACAAGAGAAATTAGCCCAACATTAAATATGAACCTGTATCCCATATGTCATTGCATATCTATAGCTTCCATACTCCACATGAAAATTCTTACAACATTAGCAATGTTTTAAAAATCAGACCGGACCGACCAGTTTGACCAGTACCCAGTAAGAAAAATGGTTCGATTCATGCCTCTAAACCACTTGAAACCGCTAAGAACTGTCACGAACCACTGAACCATTCTAGTTTTTACAAAATCGAACAGCTTGGAAAATTGGTAGAAATGAAGCCAAAATCGTTCTCCATGGATTCGAAACTTGTACCCGCTGCTCCAAATTAATAGTAACCATATTTAATGGGTTTGAACCTACTACTTCTTAGTCAAAAAAGTTCACAGTCCAAACCACTAGGACAACTCAGAACCTGCGTTTATTGTTGCACAAAAATTATTTAGTAAATTTATTTAATATTACATATTTAAATATGTAAAAATTATAATACATAATCACACAATACACAAATTTTAACTTAAGACTTTTTACTAATTTCTTAAAAAATTTATCATTAACTCATTGTTTTATTATTATCCTTATCTTCTCTTTTTTTTTTCTCATTTTTCGTTATTATTTAATGCATGTATGTCACTAACTCTACTAAAATGGAATAAAATCATATGCAGCTACGTGGCTCCGACACCACATGTTCTTACATTTTTTTTCTCTTAGTTTATTATGCATGATTTAATTATTTTCTTGGTTATTTATTTATTTGTTTGGCTGATACTATGTGATTCAGTCTCTCTATCTTTTTCTTGTTCTGATTATCTGGTTATTTATTTATATGTTCTGATTATCTAATTTTGTTATGTTAGAAATTGTAAACTTAATTATGTTGACAGTATGTGAACTTGTAAGAGATGTTGGCTATTAGAATAATTTAATTTTGTTATGGGGCACCATTTTAAATTAGGTGTATATAGATTAGGTTTTTATATCTTTTAATTTTTAGTTATTTGAATCTTTAAGTTTGAGACTTTCACTTATGAGTTAAGTTTGATGATTTGTGCTTCATATTCCATGTTTTCTTCTTTGTGAATCTTTAAGTTTAAAAAAAAATCCGATTCAACCAATTCGACCAATAGTTCATTTTTTGCTATACTGGTTCGCTCACCGGTTCAATTTTTAAAACATTNTTTCTTCTTTGTGAATCTTTAAGTTTTTAAAAAAATCCGATTCAACCAATTCGACCAATAGTTCATTTTTTGCTATACTGGTTCGCTCACCAGTTCAATTTTTAAAACATTGATTAGTAGCACGAAAACCCTTCACCCAAATATATTTTGAATCAAATACATAAATAATATAAATCCTCATTTTAATTCCACAAATTATCCTAATTTTGAAACTAATTCCACGTATAAAGTAGCACAATATAAACTATTGCATCACCTTATAAGTGACGGAAAGTGCCATATTGCGGCACCTTAAATAGATTTACACCCAATCGATAAATAAAACAAAGAATGCATGTATTGTCCGTGCGTGAGATTTAGGTGGAAACATGATACCTACAAAAAATTTAAAGAGAAAAGAGTGATGAGACGTGAGATATGTAGAGACTACGTGGAGAAGACGAACTAGAACAAGAGGAACAAGTTGAAGAGGACAAACAAGAAACACAAGCGCCCTTCTCACACTCCCCATTACATAATGCATTCTTCTAAACCCCACTCACTGCATGGTTCAGATCAATTTCCATGAACACCCAGGTGTAGTTCTTGTGATGTGAGTGAGACTCGATATACAAGTAAGCAAAACCAACCCACCAACAGAATATCAAAAGGAGGCGACGGGACGAGAGTGATAAAAAGAACACCCATAGGAAAATGGAAATGAGGTCAAATCAAATCAAATCATATCATATAAAGGAATTCATATTTGGATGGGTAGTGGTACCACATAGCTAAAACAGGGTATGAGTAACGTGATGAACAGAAAACAAGAAGGTAGTAGTCATGTTCGGAAGGATACCATTACCCAGATGGGGCTAAAAGATGAGAAGGAAAATAAAACATAATAAATAAAAAAACAAGAAATTCAAAGTATGATTCCTCCCCCATTTTCGATCACTTATTTATTACCCGAAAGAAAATAAAACAAGTTGAATAAGGTTGCAACCGTTTTCAGCTATCTGTTGAGGAGTGAAATATCAGAGAGACAGGGCAACAGTGTTTCATTTAATAAAACGAAAATGAGAGGAAGAGAGAGAGCGTGCGTGTTTTTGGTTGGGTTGAGAAAGGCAGCAACGATCGTGGGGGCGTGTACGTGTAATTGTTAGTATCGTCGTTTTATATATGAATAGTTAATTTTAAAATTAAAATAGTTGTGGAATTAAAATATAAATTTAGCGCTCATTATGTTTTATATATCAATAAATGTTGGGAAGAATAAATTTTCTATAATATTCAATACAACAAAATTATTATGGCCAAAAAAGCTAACACAAATTTGAATATTATTTGTATTTTAAGCAATAAAATTGATCAATTAAAACATCATATCTAACACAACAAGTATTTTAATTAAATACATTAAAAGTAGTCATCTCATGATCTCATCTTGTTGTATTCGACATACTTTTCCTATTTCTCATAATGAGTTAAATAAAAATTAAGAAATATTATTTATAGGTAATTTTTTTTTGGTTTTAATGGTAAAAATATTCTTAGGTCAATTTTTATGTATCAAGACTAAATCTCTCTTTAGACGAACTAATAGTGCACCTCACATCGACCTGGGTTACATATTACATAAATTATGATTGATATAAAAATATGTTTATTCAAAAATAATAATTCTCTCTAATACATTTTATATTATGTCAATTACTTAATTATATCAATAACTTTACAAAAAAGGGACCAGTGTGTTCTTTCTAATATGGTCCCCTATGGCTTTTTCTCCTTAATGGACGACATGTCATGAGCAAATTCAGTGGCCCTCTTACTCCATTGCAGGAGCCACATAAATAAGAAATAAGCCTATCGTCTTTTATTAGTAGTCTTTATGTTGTCTTTATTTATGGTTCTTGGTGGTGAGTCTGGTGACTCCTTGTATTATTATCTTCATCATTGCATTGCCTTTTTGAGATCTCATCAGAAAGGCCATGAAAATTTTCTTAGTTTTGTTGGTAAATAAAATTCCCCTACAAGTTTTGAATATTTGTAGGCAGATATCATAAAAAATAAAGAAAATTATTGATGAATATTTTGTCTTTAGTGATAAATGTCAAATCACTCTAAATTTGCCTTTTAAGTACTTTTACATTAAATAACCTCATCACTTATTATAAAATAACAACTTAAGATATTGCACGATGAACATACTCAATGTAAAATAACCACTTATGTTTTTTACTGCTATTGTGAATGTTGTTATTTTATACTAAATATGATTATTGTGTAGTTTACCAAATAATTATTGTGTAAATATATAGTTATTTTACACAAGTGATTAAAAAATGAAATTGAAAGTGATTTGACACTTAAAACCAAAAGAGAATTTTTTTTAAACATACACTCTATGAATAAATCTCTCTAAAATAATTAGACAAACAATCATGATGAATTATACATAATTATTTTATGTGACAAAACTTGGGTAAAAAAA
This sequence comes from Cercis canadensis, assembly GCA_003255065.1. NCBI lineage: Eukaryota > Viridiplantae > Streptophyta > Magnoliopsida > Fabales > Fabaceae > Cercis > Cercis canadensis. The sequence continues at coordinate 1,040,620 of QAOA01003028.1, forward strand.
AAATTGAAACATTCAAAGTCAATTTTTTTTTTTGTTGTAACTAAAAATTTAAGGTGAAGAAGGCTATTTCATTCTTAAATTTAACATGTTATTAGTGAAAGCTTACAGTAATAGTTAAAGGTCACTTATCAAAAGGGATTGCTAGCCGCAAGAATCAAATTCTAATCTTACAAGTGAAGTACTTTCATCTTTACAAGTCGAACCAACCTTGTTGGCTTCAAAGTCATTCTACCAAAAAACACTAATATATAGTTCAATTGTATAAAATTTGAAAAAAAAAAAAAAGGTAGTTGTGAACGTATCACTAAGTTAATAGTCTATTATGAAAAATATTTTTTTAATTAAAAATTACAAAGCATGAACTTTTGCGCTTAATCACATTAAAAGTCTTAAAAGGAATCAATTTATATCTTGAATGCTTTAGATAGCATTCACTTTTTAGAACAAATACGCGACAAACCGACCAATTATATATGACTTGATTTGAAGATTAGAATCTTTTTGTGTAGCAACTAGCAAGTGGATAATTAACTATTGAAAATTAAAGAATAAGGTTGTAATAGATAATAATGAATGTAGACTATGACTCTAGCTAGTACTCTACTAACATGGCTAGACGCTAGTTTGACATGGTTAATAGCCATAATTTGTCTTAGTATGCTTTCTCACCAACTCTTGTCTCTTTCATCTTCTCTATATTTTGGATAGAGTAATTGTAGTACACTATTAATTATTACATTATCTAATATTGTATATATGGTAGTCTTTGAATTTATCTATCTAAACATTATACTTAGCCCTCTAAACTATTTATGGGTCTCTTAAATAACACTATCTCAATTAATATGAGATAATGTGATATATATATTAATGTGTAATAATAATTTTATTTGGGCAACACAATACTATTAAACATTTCAGAGAAAATCTACTTGCAATGAAGTAGTGTGTAAAAAGTTTGTAAGTCTACAAACATAACTTTCACTAAATTTAATCACTAAGAACATGAATTTTTTTAATGGTCAAAACTGTAAAAGCAAACCCTCCTTAATTATTGATAATTGTCATAAGTATTAAAAAAGTATGCTATAAAATTATTTTCGACGCAAGAGTAAAAGAAAAATGTCATCAAAAGTATTTTCAACATCAAAATTAAATAAGTTTTTTTAAGCATTTTTTAGATAAGAGAATATGGAAAAATTAATTTTTGGATATATTGTGAAGTATGTTGATAAAAATATTTTTGTTTGTAATGAATTATGATTAGAAATTTAAAGATTATCAAGTGTCAAGTATAAACATGTGAAATAGTAAAAAATAAAATTATGTATAACTAGGCGTGGACCTCAACATTTTAATAGTTTCTTAAGCATTTTTTTTTTTGGGTACAAAAGAAAATCTAGAGGCAACTCCTCTAAAATTTGATGTTATGAGTTTTATTCTCATTATATACTCTCACCCATTTCCTCAATGCATCACACATAACTCCTATTTTATCTGCCATAATATCATATGATAGCTTTGTAGGAGATATCCAAACTTTTATCTCTTCTATATATATATATATATTTGGTAAGATAACGGCTAGTTCCGCAAAGCCAACTTTTGACACATTAACAATTTCGCAATTTGCACATCAAAGTGTCGCATATTGCCAAATTTCGACACATCAAGAGAGTTTCACAAATTGCAAGGGAAGTGTTGACAAATTTCAACACATCAAAGTGTCCCTAATTGCCAAGTAGCGAAGAAAAATTCAATCGGGGAGACCAAGTCTCTGTGCTGATTTTTGTCTTTATTTTCACCATTCCCCGAATCAAATCAATTTGCTTTCTATGCCAATGTAAACCGAAAAGTAACAATATTAAGACTTTCTTTTCAAATAGACAAGAGTCAAGTTCAAATATTTGACTATATATAAAATATTGGGAGTGTTTGGTGACTTGGATTTCCTGGTCACACATGCAGAGCAGGGATGAGAATAAAAACTTTCAAAGTGGAGACTAATCAGAATATTGAGAGACTTTGATGTGTCGAAATTTGGTAAAATACTACACTTCTCTTGCAATTTGCAGAACTCCCTTATGTGTCGTTACTTGACAATTTGGACCCTATGTGTTGAAATTTGGCAATATGGTGCAAATTACAGAACTCTTAATGTGTTGAAAGTTGGCATTACGGAATTGACTTATGTCGCAATTTCATCTATCATGAAGTGCCATAAATTAACCTTTTTGTGCCTATGTGAGTGTCGTAATTTCGTCTTAATACCTATGTGGAATGCCACAACTTGAACTTGGTTAGCTCTATTGAGCGTCACAATCTCCAATTATGACTCAATAATATTAAATTTTTTCTCTCTCTTTATTGTTTAGAAAAAAAAATTAAAATTATCATAACCAAGAAAATAGTTTTAAAATTAGTGCATTTGTGTAAATAAGATTCAAAATTGTACTATTGAAGTACTTGATCCAATAAAGACTAGAGACCACATGTTATAAAAAAAAAAGATTAAAGACTAAATATTTATTTAATGATGATTATAATCCCACATCATTTTTAACAATAATTTTGACAACAAATTTTTAATTGCTAAGTATTTCTCTAGTTGATTTTATGAGTTGTATTGGGAACAAAATAACTATTCTTGGATTGTTTTTGTTTTGTTTTTCTAAAAGAACTATTATGAACTGGTATACTGTATTTTTCCCCTAGAAGAGATAAGGCTGAGAACCATTGTCCTCGGCACACGGAATACTCAGCAAGCATCCTAGCATTATTCGTTGAACCTCATTAAAATTTGATCCCCCAATTAAAAAATCAGGATCCTCATTAATCACAGGCATTGACTATAATATACCTCCGACAGAAACGTACACATGACGGAAGTATTTTTTTTTTTTGATGTGACACATGACACATGACACATGACCCATTTCTCTTCTCACCCATTCTCATTGTCTCTCACGCCCCATTGTTCTTCCCTCACAGAACCATGCTCTGCTCCTTCAAGNTCTCTTCTCACCCATTCTCATTCTCTCTCACGCCCTATTGTTCTTCCCTCACCAGAACCATGCTCTGCTCCTTCAAGGCCACAGCGGAAGACAACCTTGTGTACCCTGCTGCAACCATTGCTCAAGCAGAATCCACCTCGATTTTCGTCCTATGCACAACAACTATTCCAGTTATTCAATGGCCCAACCTCTTGAAACTAGGCCAAGAAGTCCACGCTCACTTGGTCCTTCAAGGTCTTCAGATTGAATTCGATGCCGTCCTTGGTGTCAAGATGGTGCTCAATGACTGCGGTGAGACTTGGGAGAGAGAAGAAAAGAGAGGAAAAAAGGAAAAAAAATATTTCAGATGAAGAACTGAGGAAGAACCCTCCGATCGCGTGACGAAAGAAAAAGTGGGAGAAGTTTTTTTTTTTGATAAAAATGAGTCACATGGCATTATTTAAATTATAAAATATTTTTAATGATGTTAAATGGTTAAGATTTAACAAATATGATAATATTATGTTAAATGATAATACGACTGAATCCAACTTTCACTAAAAGATAAATTTAAAAACAATAATTATAATTTATTTAATTATTTTTTAAATGAGCAGCCTAAATTTATTTGTTAATTGTGATTTATGTCCTAAGTCACAAGACTAATTATCATGCCACAACATCACGTGGGTCCCAGTGACCATGGGTCTATCACCGACGCGTAAAAATCTGTCCCCGATATTATGCCAAAAAAAAGGGGACTAAAGAAGGTTGTAAAAGAGGTTGTCGCTGTCTTAGCTCCTTTGGGCTTAGAATAGATGTGATAAATTTTTTTTATTAAGAATTTAGAATATTTTTTTTAATTTTAATATTATTAAAAATAAAAATTGTATGATACTAATATTATACTTGACAATAAATATATGTATTTTTTATATTTTATTAAATATAAATATAATTTATTTTATTTTTTAAAATAAATTTAAAAATAATTAATTTATATACCTATTATTTTTATATAATTAATTTTATATAATATGATATATTACGTAAATATAAAAAAATATATAAATTTTTTTATTAAAAATAATTTAAAAAATTAATTCAAATAAAAATATATCAAAAATAAATAATTTATTTTAATTCTGTTAAATTCAATTTAATTTTTTAAGATTTTAACGACTATATTAAAATTAAAAATTAATTTTATTCTTAACTTTCAATAATTTTTATTTTTATCCCGCTTGCATCGGTGAGATAAGATAGAGTCGAGCTAAAAAAAGCAGTAGTCCAGCTGCCAATTAATGTTCGCTGCGTAGGCAGTGGATCTAGGGGTAGGTGGTACAAGTTGCCAAAACCTAACTCCTTGGCGGTCAAAAGAATACTACTGCTACTGTAAAAATAACAAAACGACAAACAAATCCCGCGTATTAAATCCGTTGATGGTGCGAAGGTCCCTAATCATTTTCATTTCTTAGGGATTAGAGGGAGAGAGAGAAGCGTGAAGCGTAGAAGAGGTATTATCTCTGAAAATGGCCGTTTCGACTTGTCCTGCGGTTTTCTCCTCCTTCGAGTGTCGTTCAGATCCCGATTTCAATGGTGCTCCGAGGTTCGAGAAGCTCGGCCAGGGTCGATTCACCGGTAGGCTCAACGCCGCCGTCGGTGGAGCGGCTGCGTTTCACGACCTGTCTTCTTTCATCTTGAGGTTTCCTCCGAACTTCCGGCGCCAGCTGAGCACCAAGGCTCGGAGGAACTGCAGTAACATTGGTGTTGCGCAAATTGTTGCCGCTTCGTGGTCGAACAACTCCCCAGATGGTAGGATCCCGGCGGCTTCTTCTGTCGATTCCACCGCCACCGCGGCCTCCCTGTCCTTAGCTCCGGTGGAGCTTGCGGCTGACGATGATGTGGTCGTCAAGGAGGGTTGCGATGGAAATGGGGCTGTACAGTTTGACGGTTCAGTTGATTCTTCTTATTCTTCGTTCTTGACAAGCGATGGCAGCAAAGCGATTCATGCCGGTACATATCTTCTATGATTTTAATGGATTTATATTCTATCATTTATTCACTTATAATCATGGCTTAGAAATATTTAGTAAAAAGATTTTTTTTTTTTAAATTGTTTCTATTTGTTCTATATTCTTACTTTTTTCTTTTTGCAATATTGGATACTTGGTAGCCATTAGAGCTAGATTTTACTCTTTCTTTTCCCCTTCTTTTTGCCACTTGCCACCTTTTTCTACTTAATGATTTCATATACAAGCCAACGTTCAAAGAGTCACCTTGAGCAATTTTTCTAATGGCTTTATTGGACTACGATTTAGTTTGGCGTTATTGATTATGTGGAAGGTAGTTATGCTGAGTGATTTGTATTTGGCATATGCAGCTGAAAGATTGGGCCGGGGCATTGTAACTGATGCAATTACCACCCCTGTGGTGAATACTTCGGCTTACTTTTTTAAGAAAACTGCTGAGCTTATTGATTTCAAGGTACTATTTGGAGCTTTAAATTATGTATTGCGTTAAATTTCCGTACGAAGAAATAAGTGGAAGATATCAATTGCTAAAAGATGCAAATATGATCTCAGTTATCGACCAAATATTTGCCCAGAGGGCTCAGAAGAGAAGAGGAATGAAAATAAAATGAAAATTTGCTCAATGTTTTCTTAACTCACAAATGGTGACTGATGCCTGGTGGTGTGCTAAATAGATGTCTATCATATTTTTCAGGAAAAACGCAGTGTTAGCTTTGAATATGGGCGCTATGGAAACCCAACTACTGTGGTTTTAGAGGAGAAGATCAGGTTTCTATTTTGTTCTATCATGATCTTTAATGTTTCATGTCTTACAAACATTTCATGAGGTTACTTATTTTACTGAACCAGTGCACTTGAGGGGGCTGAATCAACTGTGATAATGGCATCTGGGATGTGTGCTAGCACAGTCTTGTTGATGGCGCTGGTTCCTGCTGGTGGGCATATTGTGACCACTACAGATTGCTATAGGAAGACTAGAATATTTATTGAGACAGTGCTCCCTAAGATGGGCATCACGGTATGTCATCCACTCATTTAGAGGTTGAATTGTACGTTTTTATGCTTGTAGATGGGGTGTGCTTTTGGTTATAGAAACTGTTTCTTATGTTGTTATGTCTTTTAAGGTAGCTAAAAGAGTTACTCATCTATTTTTTATAAGAGAAGCCTAAGTTTTTCCTTCCATTTTTTCTTAAAAGTTTTGGTACTGCCTTCTAATTTGTTCAGACCTTTTCGCCAGGAATTTTTTTGGAAGGAAAGAAGTTTTAAAGGAAAAAGCTATAATTTGGATTTTTTACTAATAAAAGGGCAACAAAGATGAGTATCTTAGTGGAGAAATGGGCTGAGGCTATAACTGGATATTTGAATTATAGAACTCTCTATTTCTCAACCTTTTCCTTGGTTGGCTGCGTCAAGTGGATTCTTAAAATCTTTAATGGGTTGATATCTACCGCCATTTACCTTTCTGCCTTTGGCATCTCAAACTTCTCTAATGGTTTATAATAAATTTTCACTTAACTGAGCAGGCTACTGTCATTGATCCGGCCGATGTGGGGGCCTTGGAAACTGCCCTGGATCAGAACAATGTCAGTGGTGACGAGAGTAATTGTTTTTTTTTTTTTGTGGATTTCTATTTGATTTCTTTGAAATAAATGGTTGGTCTAGAGTTCNTCACTTAACTGAGCAGGCTACTGTCATTGATCCGGCGGATGTGGGGGCCTTGGAAACTGCCCTGGATCAGAACAATGTCAGTGGTGACGAGAGTAATTGTTTTTTTTTTTTTTTTTTTTTTTGGTTTTTTTTTTNTTTTTTGTGGATTTCTATTTGATTTCTTTGAAATAAATGGTTGGTCTAGAGTTCAGATGGCATTACACTTGTGTGCAGGTGTCTCTGTTCTTTACCGAGTCTCCTACCAATCCATTCCTCAGATGTGTTGACATTAAGCTGGTTTCAGAGCTTTGTCACAGAAAAGGGGCTCTGGTCTGCATTGATGGTACATTTGCCACACCTATGAACCAGAAAGCCCTGGCCCTTGGGGCCGATCTTGTCATTCACTCTGCAACAAAGTACATTGCTGGTCATAATGATGTATGTCAGCCTGCTCTGCAAACAGTACAAACAATCCGGATCTCAGTAAATCATAGTTAAGAATTAAGCTATTGTTTTTTCTTGTTTTAGGTTCTTGCTGGTTGCATCAGTGGTCCAGAGAAGTTGGTTACACAAGTTCGTAATTTGCATCATGTTTTGGGTGGTACACTCAACCCGGTGAGTCATCTGCAAAATTGTGCCTGATGTATGCTGTCCATGGCTTCTGCATGGAAGGATATCATAATTTATTTGTGTGCCTGATAAAGTGCAAATGTGTTCACTTAACAGAATGCTGCATACCTAATCATTAGAGGCCTGAAAACGCTGCATCTTCGTGTACGGCAGCAGAATTCAACAGGATTAAGGATGGCCGAAGTTTTAGAGGCACATCCTAAGGTATAGTTTGCATTGATATGTACAACTTCCTCCCTTTGCTCTCCTGTCCTATATTTATCAAGAGGTTTCTGAAGCCTGACATAGTTTATTAAGGAACAAGTTTTCTTAAAAATCACAGAGGAGCATATGTATATGTAGATATATGTGTTCAGTGTTGTCAACTCCTCTATAATAAATGGATAACCAACTTGTGGCAATACTTTCATTGGTCCATGTTGAAGATGTTTATATATACGTGTGTTGAAGATCTATAAATACTTGACATTCAGCTTGACTGGTTCCCAATAATAGTAATACTTTGTTTCTGAAGTTGTCATTAATGTTATCACTGTATACCTTCTGCACCAGCGTTGATACTTATGTGTTTTCATATCAAGGACCTTAATATGAACATGTTTTGAGTTCTGCAGCTGATATGGTTCGAACTGGCTTAATCATATAATACTATTTGCAGGTGAAGCGTGTCTATTATCCAGGCTTGCTGAGTCATCCTGAACATGAGCTTGCCAAGCAGCAGATGACTGGTTTTGGTGGTGTTGTCAGTTTTGAGGTGGGGATTACCATTTGAATGTATTTTCTTTTGAAGTAGAGGTGTTCATTTGCCTAACCTTGATGACTCTATTGCTAACCGTGCAGATTGATGGAGACTTGAAAACCACCATAAAATTTGTTGATTCACTGAAAATCCCATATATTGCCCCGTCTTTTGGTGGCTGTGAAAGCATTGTGGATCAGCCTGCTATCATGTCTTACTGGTACTCTCTTGATTCTGTTATATGCATGAATTAACACCAGTCTTTTTGGGGCAAGGTCCTACTTGAATGCGACCTTGCAGTGGAAGCATCTTTTGTGGGGTCCTCCGTGGTTTAAGGTGTCCAATTTTGATATTTAGCCTTCATTTATTTTGCAACAGGGATCTTCCTCAGTCAGAAAGGGCTAAGTATGGGATTCACGACAACTTGGTCCGTTTCAGCTTCGGAGTCGAAGACTTAGAAGATTTGAAGGCTGATGTTCTGCAGGCTCTGGATGCAATATAGAGAGTAAACACCTATGCCTTTTTATTTGTTTACCTTTATCCTTTGCTATCGAGTCTGGTGATTCAATTGAATTTTGATCACCAAATGTTCTGTTGGTTTTCTGTTCAAGATTTTTCACATCAATGATATGATAAATTGCTGAAGGTTGATGTGTTCCATATAATGTTTTCGATTCCCCATCATATCCTTGAAAAAGTGTAAAAACCCAGTATTAAAAGAATAAATTCCTTGGGGCCTGGTGTTAAAGCGTTTTCTTTAATCCTTTTGTTGGGCAACGACACTAGACGCCTATCGGCCTATGCGACAATTGATTTGTTGGATCAAACATTTCTCGATTCCACATTAGCTGTAATTAATGATTAAACGTGAAAAAAAATGTCTTTCCAAATCGATTGAAGTATAAGGATGTTGGTGTGTTCATCCTAATACCCAACTTCAACATGTTGTGTTTCAACTAAGGATGATTGGGAGTAAGGTCTACTCCACCTTCGATCCAATATTTAACCCGCAAAGAATATAAAATTCTGTTTTAAATTTGAGATTATGAGAAAAAAGAGAGAAAATAATGATTTTGGTGTCTTCCAAGGTGTTTAGTTGGGCTAAGGCTATGTACTTTGTTCTGTTAGGTAAATCTTTAGTCTACATTTTTTTATGTGTTTATAAAATTATTAACTCTTAGAATACACAATATTTATCTCATGTTTGCACAATTATGATTTAAAGTTAGAATTATTGCGTATGCTCTTTCCCTAAGTTCAATTATAATCAGATAAAGCTCACTCACTTTGTTAAGGATATAGATCCATTGATTTCCTTATTTGTAAAGGAGATAAAAAGAATGAAAAGTTGAGTGTTTTTGGCTTTTGCTAAGAAAAATAAAATTGCGTTTCTATGTTTGAGCTTCCATGAATGTCCTTGCATTTATGCGGGTTTGCAGCAAAGTGTGTGAATGTTTTATACGGGGCTCTCAGCATAGTGCTGGTATGCCCCAGTACTATTAAAGGTGGTGATTCGAGTTCAAGTGAGGAGACAAGGTGGCCAATGAAGCCAACCATGAGGCTATTGTTTGTTTGTTTTTCCTTCTAATGTGTGTTAAAGGCAACAATTAAGGGATTTCTAATGAATAATTATGGACTCTCCAGAACTAACCACGACTAACCTATGAGGACATCTCAACAATTGAGCTTTTGGTACTCTATTTGAGTTAAAATTTCATTAGTAGAAAAAAAAACCTAGACTTGGTGAGACTACATTCAGATTATCCATTTGGGTGCTCATCTATTTTAGTTACTTTTTCTAGTCTCAGTTTGCCTAAAACTTTCTCGACTTGTTTGAGTTTGCCAATGCAAAATCTGTAAATCCTTAGAATCATTCAGTCTCATACTATCGATAATCTTTTTATAATTTCAAATTAAAGGAATTCTCTGAACTTTTGTCAAAAGAAAAGCCAATGGACTTTACAACCAACTTTTTTGGTCTTTTGTTATGTAACCACCCTTGGAAAAAAAACAAAAAACAAAAAAAAAGCTAGAGGAAAGTGTAGGTGTATGTGTATAATTTAAATTCTATGTTTATTTTAAGTTATTTTGGTAGATAATCAATATCACGGGGATGTAGCTCAAATGGTAGAGCGCTCGCTTTGCATGCGAGAGGCACGGGGTTCGATCCCCCGCATCTCCACTCAATTTTTTTGTTTTCCAAGTTTAGAACGACATTGAGGTGAATATAGTCAACAGTCCCAAATAAAATAAACTTATCTAAAACAGTATCTCTGTATATGTTGTGTGTGTGTTATTCCTCAAAGTCATCGTTTAAATACAAGAAGTAAGAACCTATGATATCTCCTGATTCCTACTATTTCTTCTAAACGTACGCCTAACAGAAATGCCAAGATATGGCTTCTGTCTAACGTGTGGCAAAGGGTCACTGTACAGATATGCCTATCAGTCCCTACTATACATGGCTAACCATAAATATATATCCTAATAACTTACATTTTACTGAGGAAAAGTTCAAAGTTCAAACATCCCTATTGCAATTTGGCCTATGTTTCGTGGTCATTCTCGTGATTTGAGAAGATTACTCTAATCCCTTTAATTAATGGAATGTAATTGTTCCTACACCCCTGCCCATAAAATTTCAACACTTCTTTTATTCAATTGTTGCTTTCCCATTTACTCACAAGGTCAAGGATCTAGTTTGTTACTGTAAATGCCTGAAGACTTATATCTAGAAAAGCCACTAACGAACAAAAGGAGAAGTAAATTGACACTTTTATAATTACAAGTTGACAACCTAAGAACTTGCCCAAAGGGAAAGGTATATATCATTTGATGAAAATGGTATAATCTATGATCATTTTTCTCTACTTTTACCAAGTAAGAAGATTGAAAGCATTTAATTTCCTCTCATCTTTATTTAGCAAATAAACTCTTTCATATATGAAGCTTGTTCAGCGTTAAATAAACTCAAATCTCCTTACCAATCATTATATATAATTAATTAATTAAGAGCGATTAGAGTGACAAGGATCAAAATCCTACTGTTTAATAAAAGAGACTCTAACACTATATCAAAAAATTAATTCTCTTAAAAACTTCAACTATTAGGAGAAAGCTCAAAGAATGAAATTACATCTAACAAATATAAATTATATTTTTCTGTTTTCATAAAATGATTAGCGTCAAAATGAATATTTTATTCTGAGAAACTGGTCCAGCTAGAAAGCTCATGACAATCAAAGATATTTGGGATTTAATAACTGCTTGATTCCTCGCAGCAAATTTTCTTCTTAGGTTAGTAACTAACCTCAAAACTGCATTTAGCTATAAGAAACTGCTATTCGCAAGTATTGAGCTTTCTATATATTGGCAACTGCTTCATATCTTTGCATTTGTGGTTGTACTTAACCGTTATCTCGTTAGAGGATGTGAATACCATCATGTTTTCGTGGCATCATAAAAGACTTGTAATCGGTCCCCACTAGATAATGACTGTTCTTGGAACTATTTGGTGACATAGACTATAATTTTACTTTGTCTTATTTCTATAATCAATTATATAGAACTGCAATAATTTGCCACATGTTTTGATTCTGATGAACTTTTATAGAAAGCGAGGAAAGCGATTTCTTATTTAATCATATCCGTAGCATCAAAAGGAGTCAATTTTTCATAAATGAACCAAACTATCAAAGGAGCCATTATTGACATTTGAATCTAGCTGCGGCTGCTGAAGAGAGCATTGATCTACTCCATTCGTATTGAAGAGAGCATTGATATACTCCACTCGGATGTTTGAAGGCCCTGCGGACACGAAGTGATTGGTTAAAGTGATTGTGTGTCTATTTGTATTTGAAGCCTGCAAGTACTTAAATCTTATACTTGGTAGAAATTCATTTGTGAGCGATGTGGGTATCAAAGCAATGTAAAATATAAAAATTTGACATTAAAAAAACATAAGAGTAAAACTCTTTTTTAGTCATTAAAAAATACAGTCACTGATAAATTCGTCCTCCAAAAATTTTCGGTGACAAATTGGTCATTGAATTATTATTCTGTTGGAAAAATTGGTCCTTAAATATCGCTAACAGGACCCTACCGGAAGTCTAATTTGTCCGACGAAATAATAATTCAAGGACCAATTTGTTACCGAAATTTTGTGGAGAATAAATTTGTCAGTGGCTGCATTTTTCAAGGACTGAAAAAAAGTTTTACTCAAAACATAATGTGTAGTATTTAATAATTGAATTAACCCAAAATTAAAGAATACATATAAGTTTTTGAGTTAAGTTAGTGGTTGTTTAAGTTTGTTATGCTAGATATTCCCTAAATATACGACATGTTATTTTCCAAGAACACCCTGAAAATCTCCATCTTCTAAAATTTTTTGGGTTCGTATTTAACGAAGTGAACAATAACACTTTATTACTTAAATCATTGAAAGAAAATATCCTATATGAGCCTAACAAAAAAATTGTTTAACTCATTGAAAGAACATATCCTAAATGAGCCTTAACAAAAAAAAAAAAATCACTATTATAACTGTGCAAATAGTGGAGTATTTGACTCCACCAAGTATCTTAGGTACGACTAATTTTTTGAAGAACCCGAGTAGTAGATACATCATTTACCTTAGTTTCAAATATTCATATCTAATCAGTAAGATTACCATTTTTGAACATTGAAGTACATTTAATAATTTAAGATTTTAAAGTAAATTGATTTTTTTTTTTGACATGACATCGAAACTTTTCAGACTAAATCGTAAAAAATTTAATTCTTGCTGCACTCATTTGAATAATAAAATTAGACTCGGACATAAGCCAAGGTAGGCCTATGCATGCTTAAGGCTATAATGCTTTCATAAGAAGGCGTGGCTCAGAATTAAAACGCTTTATAAAATTTATACCAATTAACTTGAGTTTTTAAACTGACTTGGGTTTTTTTTTTTTTTTGATATAACAGCATAGAAGTTGTTCGCATATTTAAATGGTCATAATGTTACAGTGTCTCCATTATTGTGAGAAAAATGTTATTTATATACTTTAAATTTAAATCTTTTTTTTTTTTTTTTAAATGGCCTAGGGTGAAATGTATATGGAAAGACATGACTTTAAGATATATGAGAAACGTTTCTTTTATTGTGACAATTATTTTGTTAACCTCATTAATTCGTGTATACATTTAAAATCAATTTGTCATGCAATTTGATATGGCCAATGAACTTTCCCCTTTCTCTTTCCCTCAATTTTTAATCCATTAAAATGGGCAATGTTTTTATCTTTTCATTTTAGAGCACTGCAACTGCAGTATCTGGCGCATCATATTGAATCATATCCATTTTCTGATTTTAGCAAAATTCTTCTTCCTTTAGCTGCAAGAGCGTTATTCTAAATTAAAAAATTAATCAGCAAGGTATGAATGTTCATATAGACAAGAAAAAATAAACTCACAAAAAGAAAATAATTCAAAGTGATCCATAAAAAGACAAGGACAGAGAGACAGGATACTCCTGCTCCCTGCCTACCCTTGCCAATGCCCCACCACCCCACTAAGGCGGTAGTGGCTTGAATCAGGAGCCGTGTAGTTCAATTATTATTACGTACTGTGATAGGGCAAATTTGACAAGTAATTTAACGTAATTTTGGAACCACGTGTTACAATTAATCTCATGGTTAATTCTGTGGAGACCAGGCTATGCAAGTTGATGCCCTGCAAATCTTTCAATAGGTAAAAGTTCATGTTTTATTAATTGGGAAATGGCCTAGTTTATATATATATATAGAGAGAGAGAGAGAGAGAGAGGGAGAAGGTGTTTACACACTTAGTGTAGAGGGGTATAAACAATTTAAGTCATACAAAAGGTTTGAGTTAATGTGGGCCTATTTAAAGCTTAAGCGGGTGAATCAAATTTGGGTTGTGCTATATGTGCAGGTATATATAGTGAAAGTGTAGATTATCTTTACAATATAAACGTGTAAGGGTGTATCAGTGTTCCTCATGGAGGGATCCTTAGGTGTAAGGAAAGGTGCGTGGAGTAAACAAGAGGATGACCTTCTTAGAGCTTGTATTCAACAGTACGGGGAGGGTACATGGCACCTGATTCCTCAAAGAGCAGGTACTATTGGCATATTATATTGAGTTGGGTTAACTACAAACAATGATCATATTGAATTGCATTGAACAAGTTACAGATTAAACACAAGTAGATTATATGTTCATTATATCTTACTTGCGTTTCTTGCAGGCTTGAATCGATGCCGGAAAAGCTGCAGACTTCGATGGTTAAACTATCTGAAACCAGAAATCAAGAGGGGGAGCTTCGCTGAAGATGAAGTGGATATGATTATAAGGTTGCATAGACTCTTGGGAAACAGGTGTGTATATATATAAGTTCAAATACTTGCTATTTTTGCGCATTTTGTATGTAATAAGTGCAAGTGTATATATATGTTGGACTAAACAAGCATAGTTTGTGTATATAGATGGACGCTGATTGCGGGAAGACTACCTGGAAGAACACCAAATGATGTAAAAAACTACTGGAACACGTACATGCGCAAGAAGGAACTCTCTCACAAGAAAGAAGAAAAGGAAAAGCGCAAAGAAGCCTTCAAAACCCATGAAATAATAAAGCCTCAACCTCGAACCTTCTCAAAAAATTCACCTTGGGTGGGAGGGAAGCAAATAGGTGAATTTGATGACAGTATCAAACAGTGCAGCACTGAAGCAAATGCAGCTTCACCATCGTTTCCAGAGAATTGGTTAGAGAGTTTGTTGGAGGAATCGGGAAGTTGCAGATGCGAGGGGAATAGCCTATGCTCTTCATGTGCACAAGAAGAAAAGCTCGTACTTGACCTCTGGGATGAGGAACTCAATGCAATGACGACAAAAGCTCAACACATTCGTGTGGAAGGTCAGTGTTGGAATGACTTTGCTTTCAACACCAGCATGTGGGATTCTCTACTTTAAATGAGATTTTCCTATGCTGGTATTGTGTATGGATATTTAAGATATCCAGTATCTTAAATGCTTATATCTGTTCTGTGTGCCTGCATCTTGTTTTATATATCGTTTTTTTATATTCCATGAATGTTTAATTTTCAGTGTTTTTTTAACTGTCATACCAAATGTACATCAGGTGTATCTTGTACTACCTCCAATAATGTGTTTCAAAGAGGGAAAACAAGTGAATAGTGAACAAGATGGAGTTGAAACGAGTGAAATTAGACACTAAGATTTTAATTACAATGTGTATCATTTGAAAGCGACATTCATATCTTGTTATTTCAGTGCATTTTTTACCCTTTTGCTGAACTGTTATTATAGACCATGCATCGTCTACTTAATTGGTATTTTTTACGAATAGCTTTAATGTGTGTTGTGCTATTCTACTTCATTAATTGGACATGTCCTCCTTACTTAGAGATTGTTTGGAACACTAGGTTTTCAGAAATATTGAATTCATTTGTGTATGAATTGTTTTTTAAGAAACTTGTTCAAAACCAGCTTAAGAATTTAATTTATTTATAAATTATTTTGTCTATAATATTAATTTGATTATTTGTAAATTCAATAACTTTTAACAATTTTTTTTTTTTAAATTCGTTTCTATTTATAGGTGTCCTAAACACACTCAAGAAGATTGATTATATTGTATGTACTATCGGTACCAATAATTTTTTTTTTGGTAGTAGTGCGAGTGTACTAATCTCCAACACTATAGATAATAATACTCATCTAAGATTAGGTGACCCATCTGAACTTTTGTTAGTTATGATAGATCATAAACTTTAAATTAAAATATTCTACAAACTACATTACGTGATAGGATGAATCTAATTGATTTCTCTAACTCTTTTTTTTTTTTTAATAAAACTTAGATTTTGTTTCATTGCAATTTATATATAGTTTTATACACAAAGTTTTATGGTTGGCATGGAGTGCCAGGAACAAAATCATTTTCAGTCATTCTCAGCTCAATGTTCATAACACTATCTGGCAAACCGTAAGCCATAATTATTTGAAAATTTGCATTTTGATTATACACTTTCTGTGAAGAAGACAACGTTCAACTTGGACTCTGCTAGACCAGCAAGTGCTATATACCAAAAAAAAAACCATATATATCTTAATGAGACTACTTCAAGTACCAAAATGAATTGTAGAAACTCTTCTGAGAGACTATAGTTAAATAAATCAATAGTATGATTTATGAAAAATTAACAAAATATTTATACCTAAAACAAAATAAAGTGCTCTTTATCTTTAGTACAAAAGGCTCTAAATATATTTTTTGCTAATCAAAAGTTGCTCTTTGGCAATGCCTATATATTGATAATTCGATTTGAATCCTATTCATATGTCTGTAGATATTCACTAATTTTCATTCATTTTACCTTGAAACTGTAGCAATTTATCTATTCTGAATATATATATTTTTTAATATAAAGGTCGTAAAACCGTTAGTGTGATTACCTGGATCCTTTAGTGGGCTTTCGGACCTGATCCAGCCCAATTGAAGTCCAGTATACTGTAGCTTAGCTCCATACTATATCTCAGGTTTGCACCGAATCACACCAGCCCTTTTCTATGAATAGGACCTACCATCTACCCTCTATGTTTAGACAAGTGTGTTATATGATAAACTGACCAAAATACATTTTCGAGTTATATGATTATTTTGTGTAAAATATATGATTATTGTATTTTTCAATAACCATATATTAAACACAAAAGCTCATATTTTACATATAATCACATAACTTAAAGAGTAATTTAGTAATTTCATTGTATAGTGCACTTACTTGAAAATATATTGAACATCTCAAATTGCATATTCTTTTTCCCTAGTTGTTTTGCAAGTTCTCCATTTTGGCAATCCTTACCCGAATTACTCCACCTACAACCCATTGCATCTTAGTCCATGTCTATAATTGTGGTGTAATTTCTTTTCAAAATTTGAAGAGTCATAGGGCCCCTCTTTGTTTACCTATTTTATTTTATTTTTCTTTATCTGTTTTCAATTTTTAAACGGAGAAAAACACAAGATTTGTTTGACTGGCCTGTTTTTAACAATTGAGTTTCCAAAACTATCAGTTTTTTTAACATTAGAAACCCGAACAACTTTCATTTTCCTTGAAAAACTGTTTTAAAAAAGACTTAATTATAGTTTTGGTTCCTCAATTTTAGCAAAAAGAATAATTTGGTTCCATATTTTGAAAATGAACTATTTGATTACTATATTTTCACAAAAGGAGCAGTTTTGGTCCTCTTTCTAATTTCTGTTGAAAATCTAATCGCACCCACGTGGTAATTATAACTTGATTGTTGCTATCCTACCTCACCCAAATGGGTGGGGTAAAAATGAAAAAAAAAAAATTTATTGGGAGTTTGGAGCAAAATTTTTTTTTGATTTTGGTATCATTGTAAAGATATTGAAAAACTAAGTCATCCATGTGGAAGAACAATTAATTCCTTATAAAATGCATAAACAGAGCAATATATGAAACATGCCGAAAAAGAGATGTTGTTTTGTTTTGACTATGTTAAATTCAAATCATGTCAATAATTTGAGGATGTAACCTATATTTGATGACTCAATTTTTTAAAATATTTGTGATAGTACCAAAATCAAAAGTTGATTCTACTCCAAACTCTTAATAATTTAATTTTCTATTTTTACCTCACCCATGAAGATAAGGTAGGATAGAGTCCACCTTATAACTCACTGTCTCTTTCTCTGGATAAGCCCAAAGGTGCATGTACTTTTTCTTTGTACTGTTTGGTGGATTTGGAGAGGTCGCCACGAAGAGTTGATGGAGGGACATCTTACTCCGATGATGTCTATTGTTCACCGAATTAAAGCCATGGTGTACATTTACAAAAAAATGTGTTTCTTTTTAACAAGGAAACTCAATGAAGCGAAGTAAGGTGAGTATCTTGGCAAGCTCCAAGTTTAGAAAAGGTGAAACTTAATGTTGACTGCAGTAGTTTGGGAAACCCGGGGAGAATAGGTTTTGGGGGTCTCATTCGAGATAGCCAAGGGTAGTGGCTTGGGGGTTTCTATGGCTATATTGGTGTTTGTACCAACCTCAAAGCAGAACTCATGGCTATTAGGAATGTCTTGCAAGCTTGCTGGGACAGAGGTATTAGGAAACTGACTTGCGAATCAGACTCTCTCGAGACAATTAATTTGATAAAAAATACATATGTCAATTTTCACAGCTATGGGTGCATCTTAAGTAACATTAGACATCTTATGAGAAGAGGTTGGTAGTTGGATGTGAAGCTTGTGTTGAGAGAAGCTAATCAAGGGGCATATTTCATGTTGAAAGAGGAGCACAAGGGCATGAAGGTTGGTCATTTTATGATCAACCTCTCCCTGAAGTTTTGGTAATTTTGTTGGCAGATAGGATGGCTGTTGGCTTCCTTTGGCCGTAGTTTTTTCGCTTTTTAACTCTTTGTAACTTAAAAAAATAAATAAATAAGAGTACATTATAAAGGCGTCTCTAGATTCTCCACAGAAGAAGAAGAATAGTACAATATACATATAAGGTGAAATAAAATATAACAAGGGGTTGTAAAGAAAGTAAATATGCAAAATGCACACACTCTTATCTCGTATTTTCTACTTTCACGTCTATTATATCATTTAACACAGTACTCTAGAGAGTATATTCCAGCTGATAGTGTCTCAAGGAAAGCCATCTAAACTTTGGCTTTTCACAAAAAGGTTCCCATCCAGTGATCCAAGAAAACATTTTCCTCTTGCTCTTCTAAAAACCATGAGCTGTCTTCGCCATCTCCCTTGTCATTTAACAAAATTTCCCACCATTCTGTTGAATTCTCCGACTGTTGTGGCGGCGAAGCTGGACACGGCTGAGCAGCACACTCTTTTTCACGATTAGTATCATCAGTAACTGCAATTGGTTTCTCTCTCAGCCAAGGTAAATTTCTTGATAAAGTTCGAGGTTGGGGCTTTATTACAACATGGGTTTTTATCTTATTCTCAGGTTTCTCTTTGTCTTCTTTGGGATGGATCCCCTTGCGAATGTAGGAGTACCAATAGTTTTTTACATCATTCGATGTTCTTCCTGGAAGCCTTCCCGCAATCAGTGACCATCTACATATACGGAGTAAAGAGCAGAAATTAATAATCAAAAAGTTATAATTGTTACTTGTTTTCATCTCTCTTTTTTATCTTTACCTTTATGACTTTCTATTTGTCGCTCCAAATTTTGCAGTAACATTAGCTTCTTCACAAATCTTTATTTGCTAATAGAAACTAGCTAGCTATATAGTTCGTTATGAATTAGTAGATAGTGCATATAGATATTATAAAGTGACCTATAATTACACCTGTTTCCCAAGAGTTTGTGAAACCTTTTAATCATATCAATTTCATCCTCAGCAAAGTCACCCCTCTTGATATTGGGCTTTAAATAGTTCAACCACCTCATTCTACAGCTTTTCCTGCATCTATTTAAGCCTGCAAAGTGAAAGGAGCTATGTTATTTATGTAAGTACTCAAAATATAGTATCTAATTAATTGTGTCCAATCTACAAAAAAAGAAATTGATTGTGTCTAATCTACAAACTTGTTTTAAACTTTTACCTGCTCTTTGCGGCACTTGATGCCATTTTTGTCTCTTGTTATTTGCCGGGTTAAACTTTTATTATTATTTTTTATTTTTTATTTTATGAAATTAGTGTAGTGGGATTGGGTCTCAAGTCATTCAAAAGACGAGGTCCAAAGACAAAAAAAGATGCAAGAATGAGGGGTAAGATTAATTTGAGGCTAACTCAAAGGAAATAATTGGGTATGAAGTGAGTATAAATTTGAGTATAACAATCTACAAACTTGTTTTTAAACTTTTTACCTGCTCTTTGAGGCACTAGATGCCATTTTCCTTCTCCATACTTTTGAATGCATGCCTTGAGAAGCTCATCTTCTTGTCTGCACCAAGCACCTTTTCTCACGCCTAAGGACTCCTTCATGACGTACACAGAGAGTCAATGTCCACTGACCACAAACAAACAAAAGTATATTAGCTGAGCTCACAATTTGTTCAGATCCATTCCCATGTTCACCCTTATATATAGGCACGTATAACCCCACTATTCCAACTAGCACTTTCAAACGATGAAAGATTTTTGCTTTCTTTCTGGGTCCACGATAATGCAAGATTTGGAGGACCTTAACGTGCACAGTCTGTTGTCCACAAAACCCCGAAAGATTATGTCAATTGAGATGTGGTAGCAATCAACTTAATCATATGTATATCGTCAGCAGATTTGTAAGCTGTCGCCTTCCAGTGCAACCAAAAGTTGCGGATGCATTAATGAGATTCCACTTGAAAACGAAACTTAGTAGTTCATAAGGTTATAAGAGAAATGTTATATGGTGAATGGTAGATCCACGTAGAGTGCATGAATGAGATTCCACTAAGAATATGAAGATTTTGACTTCTTAATTAGGTCTCGTATATTTTCGCGATTATTATAAGATACATAACCTATTCTCGAGCTTTTTATTAACCATTAAGTTTTCTTTGGAATAATTAGTTTCTTTAACAAGGTATTAGAACCTTTTTAATCAAGTAATCAAATAAGTTTGTGCTTTATTCATGCATTTAAGTGCAAAATTTTCTCATAGTGCAATTTTCTTTCATAGTTTTGCTTAAGGAGGGTAGGGTCCAAATCATGGACCAATTAATTCAACGATTTTCTTTCATATTATTACTTTACACGTATGTACTCAATGGAAGTGACATTTGGAAAAGGAGAGTAGAGTCCAAATCATGGACCAATTACTTAAACGAGACGGCACCACTTGACCCTAAATTTTAGGAAGAATTACTAGAAAAAGAAAGGTAAGACAAATTTATCAGGAAGATGGTCTATGAGATTGAAACAGAAACTGGTTTATAAATATCAGCACGCGGTGTTGGAGCAAATTTGTTTTGAGTGAGGGCAACTGTCAAACTCAACTCTCAAATGCTTCATAGATCATTTAATGCTCACCCATTTGTTCATGTGCTCTATCTGCACCCACATATATCATTAGCCTATTACGTGTTGTGAACCTTTTTTCATCCTTAAGTTTCTTTACAAATACAAAACGGAAAATAATATGGTTAATCAATTAATAAGTAGGCTGAAATGTATAGCCCTTTATCCCCTATTTTATCAATTAAAAGGAAATAAAATACATAACAGCTATGATTATGAAACACAAAGTCAAATACATAGCCTATTTGATTGGATCGTGTTATTTAATTTAATTCAATTCATTAAATCTTTTAATATATTTACTTTTCTTTTCTCTCCGTGTTACCATTTATTAAGAATAGATTAGAAATGAATTAATAAAAAATTAATTTTAGAGTAATTGTCTTTCTTTAATTGATTCAATATAATTGATGATCACAATGATGTATATCAGTTTCATTGATTGAGCACAAGATCTCAATAAAGCTAAACAAAATTAATTTTTGTGATATATATACGTGTGTATAACAAATTAATTACTACGTAGAAATACAAACACATAAAGCACAATTAGTTGCCAATAACTTATGGGTCTATTGGTATTTCATTTGGTCATAAGAACCATAAGATTAATATCAAGAGTTATTTTTCTCTTATATACTCCACTCTCTTTTTTTAACCGGTTGCACTCCCTTATAACTTAGAAAAAAAATTAATTTAAGAATTTCTCATTATAAAAAAATTGAGATTTAATAATAATAAAAAAATCTAACTACATCTATTTAATAATAAAAAGAAATTATCTTCATTAATTATTTGGTCCTAACTCCGTCACTGTCGACAGAGACTAGAGTAGAAGATATACAAGTCACTCGGCCTAAGAAGGAGAGGTAATCGTACAAATTTGTTTTGCTACATAACTCTACGTACAAGCATTGCCTCCTTTATGATTTATTTATTTTTTCATTTTTTAAACTAACATACAAATTTGGTATTCTTATGTGATACTACAGTGGTTGACACTTGGTATTATCATGAAGGTATTGGGTTCTAATCTCATTAACAGAGTGTATGTGGGATCTTAAAAAGAGATAGGCAACTTTTTATTATGTGATATGCAATAGAGAAAAATAAAATAACTCATCACTAAGAATTGTAAAGAACTTAAAGAGAGGCAAGAAAAAGATACATACCATAAACTCCAAGAATGTAGAATAGGGAAGCAGACATACATGGAAGGTGGAAGAAAACATAATTAAGTAATGATATATGTATACACAATTTTTTTATTTACAGTGCAAATCTTACACGCTATATCACGTAATGCCTGAGAGTAATTTTTCTTTGAAAGAGATTATGAGCTAAACGGGGAAGGTAAAAGAGGTCCCATATTTGGGCACCGTAGCAAGGACAAAACAATGACTGCACAGAGCTTCTTGAGCCCACTCTATAATGAGCCAAGAAAAAAAACCAAATCCAAATCATCCACAGATTTGACAAGTTGGGAATTAGTCGACCATCTTAGTTGTCTGTTGCCGATTAGTTTCTTATTGAAAGCGAAATCTGAACATGGAAATAAATATATGGAAAAAGTCTATTTTACCCCCTTTAACTATAGGTTATGTGTTGTTTATTCCCAAAATTTTAAAATATTACACAGAATCTCCATCAACTATCAAAATATGCGCAAAAGTCCCAATTCCCAAACACCGTCCATATATTTCAAGCACCTTTCATCACTCCTAACATGTTATTTAATTTAATTCAAATCATTAGATCTTTTAATATATTTACTTTTCTTTTCTCTACGTGTTACCATTTATTGAGAATAGATTAGAAATAAATTAATAAAAAAACTAATTTTAGAGTAATTTTCTTTCTTTAATTAATTCAATATAATTGATCATCACAATGATGTATATCAGTTTCACTGATTGAGCACAAGATCTCAATAAAGCTAAACAAAATTAAAGGGTTTCTGCATATAGTTCAAAAATCAAATTATTGGTACAATAAAACTAGGGTTTTATTTTTCAATACTCTGTACATGTATATATACAAACATATAATTAGAAATAGATAACTTCCCTTTTATCTCTTATGCCTACTCTTTTATGATATTAGAGCTAATCGCTTAACAACAATTTTTTTTTTCAAATGGCCAGTAATTCTGAAACCTCTTCTACCTTTCCACTTGTGATTTTTTCTCCCACCATTCATCACCATGGCTCAATGTTGATTTCTTTTACTTCAGCTCACCTCCCTATCAAGCTAAATCAAACTAATTGCTCTTCCTGGCATACTCTTGTTGACGCTTTTGTCCATGGCCATGACCTCATATATTTCTTGGATGGGTCCAAGCCATGTCTTTCATCAACCACCATCTCGGATGGAATTACTTTGCCTAATCCCGAATTTGTTATGTGGTAACGTCAAGATAAACTTCTCCTCCATGCTACCACAGCCTCTCTTGAACCCGATGTCCTCAATCTTCTTGGCAAGCCATCAACAGCCAAAGAAGCTTGGGATCATCTCAAAACACTGTTTGCTAGTAGATCTCAGCTCATGTTCCTAAAGGAAGAACTTGCCACCACAAATCGTGGCTCTCAAAATGTCAATGCCTATCTCTAGCAAATGAAAAATCTTGCAGATGAAATTGGCATAATCTCTCACCCAATCAATGATTTAGACCTTGTCATTTACACTTTCAATGGTCTTGGTCCTGAATTTAAAGACATAGCTGGTCCCATTAGAGCCAAAGACAATCCAATTACCTTTATGAAGCTAACAGATAAACTTGTGGATTTTGAAATATACCTCAAAAAATCAGAGACCCCAACCCTTGTCTCACCTCACACAGCCAACGTTACCTCCAAGACTCAAACTCCTTAGTTCAAAAAAAAGATTTCCCTCTTCCAAACCACTTCTCCCAATGCCTCAATCCCCTGGTTCTCTTTCACCTATCATTTGTCAACTTTGCAACAAAAACGGGTCACCTTGCCTCCTGTTGTTATAAATTTTTTCCTCATCTCAAACCAAAAAAATTCCCATAAGCCAATTTTACCACCACTCATCCCTTCCTTAACCCTCAACCTTGGTTACTTGACACTGGTGCATCATATCACGTCACAAATGATCCCATCACACTCTACACAAAACAATATTACCATGGAACTGACAATATGATTGTTGGGAATGACACAGGTTTGTCAATTACTCATCTTGGTTTTTCAACTCTACACACTCCTTCCTCTTCTTTTCATCTTAGTAATGTTCATTGTGTTCCTCAAATAAAAAATAATCTTATTTAAGTCTCAGTTTTGTAAATCCAATCATATCTTAGTTGAATTTTCTCATAACTCTTTTTTCTGTGGAGGATCTAACTATAGGGGCATCTCTCCTTCACAGCCCAAGTAAGAACCACACATATCAATTTCCAGTCTTGACCTCTCAGCCTCCATCCTTAACTTATGCTTTCAATGCTCAACACATCACCTCCCTCTTTGGCACCACCTATTGGGTCATCCTCAGTCTAAAACTTTTCATCACGTTGCTGCCCCCATCATTACCTCCAAAAAAAAAATGATGTCAAGGACTGTTCTTCTTGTTCATGTCACAAGAGTCATCATCTCCCATTCTCTGTTTTAAGTCTCAAGTATTCCAAGCCAAAAAATATTTTTGCTTATGTCACAAGAGTCATCATGTTTCCATTGATGATTTCAAGTATTATGTATTATTTGTTGATTATTTCGCAAGATATTCTTGGTTGTATTTGCTTAAATAATTTCTTGCTCAACATGACATATCTTTTTACACAACACCTTCCTACACTCCTAAAATGAATGGTTTAGCCGAAAGGAAACATAAGCATATTGTTGAAACCAGCCAATCTCTTTTGCACTATGCGAACCTTATTCCTCTCAAATTATGATCTTACGTTTTTTTAACAGCCAATTATTTAATTAATCAGTTACCCACCCATGTACTTCAAATGTATAACATGTATACCAAATTGTTTCAGCATTCACCTAATTACACTAACTTAAAAGAGTTTGGTTGCCTCTATTACCCCTAATTGCGTCCTTACTCCTGTCACAAACTCAATAAACGTTCCACTCCATTTCTTTTTCTAAGTTATTCCACAAATAATCATGCATTTATCTATTATAATTTTATTAATAAAAATATATATATCTAGACATGTGAAATTTGTGAAAACTATTTTTCTTTTCCCTACCTCTATTGAGTCTCCTCCTCCTACTTTTTCTTCTAACCTAGACATAATACCAGTCATTTATTATCATGTTTCCCACCTCAATCAAAACTCTTCCTCCATTTCGAATACTCCACCCTCACCTTCAATTCAAAATTCTATTTCAAAAGATTCTCAACCAAATAACATCACTCCTCATCCATTATCTTCCTTTTCCACTTCTATCAATTCAAATCCACCCTCACCGACCCCTGCACCATCTCAAACTCCTTCAGATTTACAAACGCTCCAACTGAATACCGACTATCTCTCTTCTCATTCCTTAGATAATTCTCCATCTCTTTTAAATCCCCACAATATCTCTTCTTTAAATTTAAATAATATCTCACATGTTCCCTCTCTATCTCCAGCACTTTCAGCTAACCCAAATCCTCCTTGCCTCATGACTCTAACCCCAACCCTAATAGCTTTCCCTAACCTATTTCAGACCCCACCTTAATCCCATCTCCCCCTCTAGCCTCTCAACCCCCTCCACCCTCAAAGAAAATAATAACACGTTAGCAAAATAATATCTTCAAGCCAAAGAAACTCTTCACCTTTCAAGCTACCAAATATTCTCTTGCTCCTAGCCTAGAACCCACTTGTCTTACCCAAGCTTTAATGTCCCCTGACTGGCACACTGCAATGTCCCATGAGTTTGACACATTGCTCTATAATTGTATATGGTCACTCTCGTCTCTCTTTCCTCTAATACAAATTAACATCATTGATTGCATGTGGGTTTATCGGGTCAAAATGAAACCAGATTGCTCCATTGATAGATATATACAAGGCTCGCCTAATTACTAAGGGCTATTCTCAAGCAAATGTGACACCCTCTTTGTTGTAGTCTGATGCAATAGGGAACTAAGAACTGGTTTATTGATAATTGATTACTTTACAATGTGACTTAACACACTTATATAACCAAAAGGCCACAAGACTCCTACTAAACAACTACTACCCAATATGATAATAATACTAATTGAAAGATAACTAAGAAACTATAATAATAACAATAGATAAGGATAAGAGACCTATCTACCCATAACTCCTATAGCTCATGTTTATCGTATCATAGTCCTTGAACTTGAAGGTATTCTTCACACCATAACCATTGAACTCAACCTAGGGTGATGATAATGTTCTTGCTCAATTACACATCTTTAAAACCACCTATTAGCAATAACATTTTGACCATTTATGCGACAAAAGACTTGGTGCAGCCTAACATGCACAGACTGTTGTCCACAGAAACACAAAAGATTAGGTTACATAGAAGGGAAGGGGTGCCACAAGTAGACACGAAGCAATCCAACAGTTAGGCTAAATTTCTTGTCCAACTTTATTTATGTGTATGTGGTCTCGTCACCTGTCTCGTCACCTACTCCAATCAAACCAAAACAATGTGCTATTCATCGGGTGCCAGCCTGCAAGTAGACCCAGGACAACCATCAATTGAAAGTTACTGTCTATTCACGGGCAAATTTTTTTAAAGAAGTTACAAGTAAATAAATTACATATACTTTCTTTAGAATTAGATGAAATTGCCAAAAAAAAATTGAAAAAGTTAATTGAAAGTATGAGAAGCTGATTAAAAAAATCATCACTCATGTGTGTTATATTTATAAAATTTATACAATATTTTTTTAATTATATGATTATTTTGTTTATTGTCATAAAATATATTATATGATTTTAATGTTGGGATTTTGGCTTGTATTAATTACTTGGTAATTTAATTTAATTTCGTCTTATTTTTGGTAAATTACAAAGGGGCAAGTCCGATAGTCCACTTTGGTGGAATAGTACAGCATTTAATACTGAAATTGAAGAAAATTAAGACCAACTAGATATGAGTTCCGGTACTATACTGTCAAATATGTAAGAATAGTTTGAACATAACACACACATTGAATAATAAAGTTTTTCTTTTACATGATAATATAAAGATTTAAACCCAAAACCTTTTGCTAATACCCAAGTCGCTCACTAGATCGCAGTAATAAAAAGTGCATATGCTGTTAAACTCTAATCTTTTTCTCTATTCCTCCAATTCTAATTTCTGTCAAACACATTATAGGATAGTGCTCAATCTTGTTGGTTGGTTCCCAAAAGAAAGTCACTATAACTCTGATCTTCTATAAAATAGTCCCAAAAATTTGTTTCCATATCAGTAAGGTCCTTATCCTTGTGTTCTATGATGAGCTTGTCGTCTTGGTCTCTTAAAGAGCTTGTGTTGTTTCCTTCATTGCCTAATCCCTCTTCCAACAAAATTTCCAACTGATTCGTGCAATTCTCTGACGGTAATGAAGATGGGCATGGTTGTGTAGAACACTCTTTTGAGCTACTATCAGCTATATAGTTTCCCTTCTCAACCATGGTGAACTTTTTGAGAAAGTTCTAGGTTGAGGCTTTATGACTACATGGGCTTTCATGGCATTCTGTAAATTTTGTTTCTTGTCTTCCTTTTGAGATTTTTCCTTCCTGCGCATGTGTGTGCCAGTAGTTCTTCACATCATTAGCTGTTCTTCCGCAATACCTTCTAGCAATCAACGGCCATCTGCGTAGTATAAATATAAATATAAGAGTAAAATACATTTTTTGTTCTTGAATTATTTTTTAAATGTCATTTTAGTCATTAATTTATTTTTAGTATCACTTTAATTCTCGAATAATTATCAGCCAAATCAGTCATTCGTAATACAAAAAATGATCACTTAAATGATTGATTTAGCAAGTAAAGTGATTATTTGAGGACTAAAATAACAAAAAAAATAAATCAATGATTAAAGTGACATTTAATAAATAATGCAGGAATGAAAAATATATTTAACTCTAAATATAATTGTGAAAATGACTAGAGAGGGGTTTCAACCAATTGAGATTGATATTGTTAGATTTGCAATCTTACAACAAAAATTATTATTATTATTATTTTATTATTTTATATATATTGTTATTTGTATAGATATCAAACCATTAAATCATAAACATTGTGATGTTGATATTGTATATCAAACGGAGGCTTCAATAAGTACTCAATAAATTCAATCGGGAATTCTATGATACTACATGAGTATGTCATACTACACTGACGTGACAAACATACATAATTTTTATATTTTATTGAATATAAATATAATTTATTTTATTTTCTCAAATAAATTTAAAAACAGTTAATTTGTACACGTGTCATTCTCATATTGGTCAATCTCATGTAGTATGACATACTACATAAATATGAAAAGTGTCTAAGAAACCTCCAAATCCAATATTTGATAATCCGTTATATTTTGAGAATAATGGCTAACAATAATTTTAAGAAATAGAAATAGATAATGTGAGCGCATGATTTAGCGGTGTGAAAGTCAAACTCTTTGCTTAATGAGTTGAGTTTGAGGTCGTGTGAATCTATCACTAAGACATCCTACTTGAGTTTTGCCTTTGGTTTTTGACACAAGCTAGCCAGTTCCTAAATTTTTTGTAACAAAAGAAATCGAAGTAGATATAATATGGAATTTTATGAACATACATCACGAAATTTAGAAGAAGATTTATGAAAAATATTATTCATACACCTTAATTTCATAGCATTCTATATACTATGTGCCCTAATTGAATTCAGGCTATTCAACAAAAAAAAAAAAAAATTGGAATGGGTCTCATTAAAATTGTAAAGTAGTGGCAAGTGTGATATATGGACTATTGAAATGTATGAAATTGAGGTATATGAATAATATAACTCAAAATTTATTTTTTTTTAAATTTAATCAGTAAAATGGAATAAATTTTGATAATCCATGATATCTTGAAAATAATGGCTACCACTAATTTTAAGACATAGAAATAGATAAAACAAAAACTAAAGCTTAATACCAAATTTTATGAACATACACAAATTTATTCTATAAAATTTTAATTATTAAGACGGAATTAATTTTGTTTTGAACTGCCTGCACATGTGAGAGAAGAGAACTAACACATTAAATCTGTATGTGTAAGAAAGAATATATCTTAATTTTTTTTTTAAAAAAATGAGAGTACTTAAAAGAATAATGGTGTTAAAAATGAGATGAACAGAGGAATAAATGTAGAAGGACTCAAGTCGAGTGTAGTTATTTTAAATAATTATTTAAATTTAATTTTTAATTACACTTATACATCTTATATCTATTAATAATTTTTTCAACAAACTTTGACATGGAAATTTGAGAGTCAAAAAGTAAAGATAAAAAACTATTAGAAAGTTCCCTTTATTAATAGTAGAGATATCATTGACCAAGTTATTAAGTGGTGGGTTAGTGACCAAGACTTTTGGTAATTTATAAAGGTTATAGTTTCAAACTCTATGCCATTGATGCATAGCAGTACAATATGTTTTTAGTCTATGTTTTTTCTTTATGTCATGAACTGATGAAATATTACAAGCGTATTTATAGGCTAGGGACCTTATTAGATAAAAATTATCTATAACAGTTTTCTTCTATCAAGACTGACTTCTTAATAGTTATTTCAAAGTAACTAACTCTTTTTACAACTAACCAATTACTAGAATCAAGAGATAATAAGCAACTAAATAAATATTTATTAATTATCTAATAAATAAATTAATGAACCACCTTAATCTTAAAAGAGACGTGACTAACACCATTTTCCATCCCCATATTTTTGAATGCATCCCCGAAGAAGTTCATATTCTTCTCCTCACCATGTACCTTTTCTGACGCCCAAGGATCCTTCCATGAAGTACACCAAGGTGCCCACAACACAAGTAATAAATTAGGTTTTCGTTCTAATTTGTTAAGCTCTCTCTCCATACCTCCTTTAGATATACCTTCCCAGTTTCAGTTTCGTCCTTGATATGAAAGATCTCGACAGGTCAATGTAAGTGACACAATGACAGGCAAATGATGAACACTTGTCGGCAAGTAGATCGAATAACGTTAAGTACAATGCTTTAACTGTTTGCTGCACACCAAATGGGCATGAAGTATTAGGAATATTCTGTCAGAAACAATATCAGGGAAACAATAAAATAATTGACTTTNCAAATTAACATCATTGATTGCAGGTGGGTTTATCGGGTCAAAATGAAATCAGATTGCTCCATTGATAGATATATACAAGGCTCGCCTAATTACTAAGGGCTATTCTCAAGCAAATGTGACACCCTCTTTGTTGTAGTCTGATGCAATAGGGAACTAAGAACTGGTTTATTGATGATTGATTACTTTACAATGTGACTTAACACACTTATATAACCAAAAGGCCACAAGACTCCTACTAAACAACTACTACCCAATATGATAATAATACTAATTGAAAGATAACTAAGAAACTATAATAATAACAATAGATAAGGATAAGAGACCTATCTACCCATAACTCCTATAGCTCATGTTTATCGTATCATAGTCCTTGAACTTGAAGGTATTCTTCACACCATAACCATTGAACTCAACCTAGGGTGATGATAATGTTCTTGCTCAATTACACATCTTTAAAACCACCTATTAGCAATAACATTTTGACCATTTATGCGACAAAAGACTTGGTGCAGCCTAACATGCACAGACTGTTGTCCACAGAAACACAAAAGATTAGGTTACATAGAAGGGAAGGGGTGCCACAAGTAGACACGAAGCAATCCAACAGTTAGGCTAAATTTCTTGTCCAACTTTATTTATGTGTATGTGGTCTCGTCACCTGTCTCGTCACCTACTTCAATCAAACCAAAACAATGTGCTATTCATCGGGTGCCAGCCTGCAAGTAGACCCAGGACAACCATCAATTGAAAGTTACTGTCTATTCACGGGCAAATTTTTTTAAAGAAGTTACAAGTAAATAAATTACATATACTTTCTTTAGAATTAGATGAAATTGCCAAAAAAAAATTGAAAAAGTTAATTGAAAATATGAGAAGCTGATTAAAAAAATCATCACTCATGTGTGTTATATTTATAAAATTTATACAATATTTTTTTTAATTANTTTATACAATATTTTTTTAATTATATGATTATTTTGTTTATTGTCATAAAATATATTATATGATTTTAATGTTGGGATTTTGGCTTGTATTAATTACTTGGTAATTTAATTTAATTTCGTCTTATTTTTGGTAAATTACAAAGGGGCAAGTCCGATAGTCCACTTTGGTGGAATAGTACAGCATTTAATACTGAAATTGAAGAAAATTAAGACCAACTAGATATGAGTTCCGGTACTATACTGTCAAATATGTAAGAATAGTTTGAACATAACACACACATTGAATAATAAAGTTTTTCTTTTACATGATAATATAAAGATTTAAACCCAAAACCTTTTGCTAATACCCAAGTCGCTCACTAGATCGCAGTAATAAAAAGTGCATATGCTGTTAAACTCTAATCTTTTTCTCTATTCCTCCAATTCTAATTTCTGTCAAACACATTATAGGATAGTGCTCAATCTTGTTGGTTGGTTCCCAAAAGAAAGTCACTATAACTCTGATCTTCTATAAAATAGTCCCAAAAATTTGTTTCCATATCAGTAAGGTCCTTATCCTTGTGTTCTATGATGAGCTTGTCGTCTTGGTCTCTTAAAGAGCTTGTGTTGTTTCCTTCATTGCCTAATCCCTCTTCCAACAAAATTTCCAACTGATTCGTGCAATTCTCTGACGGTAATGAAGATGGGCATGGTTGTGTAGAACACTCTTTTGAGCTACTATCAGCTATATTTATAGTTTCCCTTCTCAACCATGGTGAACTTTTTGAGAAAGTTCTAGGTTGATGCTTTATGACTACATGGGCTTTCATGGCATTCTGTAAATTTTGTTTCTTGTCTTCCTTTTGAGATTTTTCCTTCCTGCGCATGTGTGTGCCAGTAGTTCTTCACATCATTAGCTGTTCTTCCGCAATACCTTCTAGCAATCAACGACCATCTGCGTAGTATAAATATAAATATAAGAGTAAAATACATTTTTTGTTCTTGAATTATTTTTTAAATGTCATTTTAGTCATTAATTTATTTTTAGTATCACTTTAATTCTCGAATAATTATCAGCCAAATCAGTCATTCGTAATACAAAAAATGATCACTTAAATGATTGATTTAGCAAGTAAAGTGATTATTTGAGGACTAAAATAACACAAAAAATAAATCAATGATTAAAGTGACATTTAATAAATAATGCAGGAATGAAAAATATATTTAACTCTAAATATAATTGTGAAAATGACTAGAGAGGGGTTTCAACCAATTGAGATTGATATTGTTAGATTTGCAATCTTACAACAAAAATTATTATTATTATTATTTTATTAATATTGTTATTTGTATAGATATCAAACCATTAAATCATAAACATTGTGATGTTGATATTGTATGTCAAACGGAGGCTTCAATAAGTACTCAATAAATTCAATCGGGAATTCTATGATACTACATGAGTATGTCATACTACACTGACGTGACAAACATACATAATTTTTATATTTTATTGAATATAAATATAATTTATTTTATTTTCTCAAATAAATTTAAAAACAGTTAATTTGTACACGTGTCATTCTCATATTGGTCAATCTCATGTAGTATGACAGACTACATAAATATGAAAAGTGTCTAAGAAACCTCCAAATCCAATATTTGATAATCCGTTATATTTTGAGAATAATGGCTAACAATAATTTTAAGAAATAGAAATAGATAATGTGAGCGCATGATTTAGCGGTGTGAAAGTCAAACTCTTTGCTTAATGAGTTGAGTTTGAGGTCGTGTGAATCTATCACTAAGACATCCTACTTGAGTTTTGCCTTTGGTTTTTGACACAAGCTAGCCAGTTCCTAAATTTTTTGTAACAAAAGAAATCGAAGTAGATATAATATGGAATTTTATGAACATACATCACGAAATTTAGAAGAAGATTTATGAAAAATATTATTCATACACCTTAATTTCATAGCATGCTATATACTATGTGCCCTAATTGAATTCAGGCTATTCAACAAAAAAAAAAAAAAATTGGAATGGGTCTCATTAAAATTGTAAAGTAGTGGCAAGTGTGATATATGGACTATTGAAATGTATGAAATTGAGGTATATGAATAATATAACTCAAAATTTATTTTTTTTTAAATTTAATCAGTAAAATGGAATAAATTTTGATAATCCATGATATCTTGAAAATAATGGCTACCACTAATTTTAAGACATAGAAATAGATAAAACAAAAACTAAAGCTTAATACCAAATTTTATGAACATACACAAATTTATTCTATAAAATTTTAATTATTAAGACGGAATTAATTTTGTTTTGAACTGCCTGCACATGTGAGAGAAGAGAACTAACACATTAAATCTGTATGTGTAAGAAAGAATATATCTTAATTTTTTTTTTAAAAAAATGAGAGTACTTAAAAGAATAATGGTGTTAAAAATGAGATGAACAGAGGAATAAATGTAGAAGGACTCAAGTCGAGTGTAGTTATTTTAAATAATTATTTAAATTTAATTTTTAATTACACTTATACATCTTATATCTATTAATAATTTTTTCAACAAACTTTGACATGGAAATTTGAGAGTCAAAAAGTAAAGATAAAAAACTATTAGAAAGTTCCCTTTATTAATAGTAGAGATATCATTGACCAAGTTATTAAGTGGTGGGTTAGTGACCAAGACTTTTGGTAATTTATAAAGGTTATAGTTTCAAACTCTATGCCATTGATGCATAGTAGTACAATATGTTTTTAGTCTATGTTTTTTCTTTATGCCATGAACTGATGAAATATTACAAGCGTATTTATAGGCTAGGGACTTTATTAGATAAAAATTATCTATAACAGTTTTTTTCTATCAAGACTGACTTCTTAACAGTTATTTCAAAATAACTAACTCTTTTTACAACTAACCAATTACTAGAATCAAGAGATAATAAGCAACTAAATAAATATTTATTAATTATCTAATAAATAAATTAATGAACCACCTTAATCTTAAAAGAGACGTGACTAACACCATTTTCCATCCCCATATTTTTGAATGCATGCCCGAAGAAGTTCATATTCTTCTCCTCACCATGTACCTTTTCTGACGCCCAAGGATCCTTCCATGAAGTACACCAAGGTGCCCACAACACAAGTAATAAATTAGGTTTTCGTTCTAATTTGTTAAGCTCTCTCTCCATACCTCCTTTAGATATACCTTCCCAGTTTCAGTTTCGTCCTTGATATGAAAGATCTCGACAGGTCAATGTAAGTGACACAATGACAGGCAAATGATGAACA
Source organism: Cercis canadensis (assembly GCA_003255065.1). Classification (NCBI taxonomy): domain Eukaryota; kingdom Viridiplantae; phylum Streptophyta; class Magnoliopsida; order Fabales; family Fabaceae; genus Cercis; species Cercis canadensis. The sequence goes on from QAOA01003028.1 coordinate 1,075,188, forward strand.
CTTGTCGGCAAGTAGATCGAATAACGTTAAGTACAATGCTTTAACTGTTTGCTGCACACCAAATGGGCATGAAGTATTAGGAATATTCTGTCAGAAACAATATCAGGGAAACAATAAAATAATTGACTTTAAGGCATAAATAATTACACTTTTTTAAATATAATATTACTTTTTTACAAAAGCAAATTATCTTGAAATACAACAAAATCTCCAAAAACTTTTAACGATCTTAATTGCCCTAAATCAATATAGAAGGCACTTCTAAACAAACATATTTAGTCACATAACTATCTGTTGAGAATAGACATTAATCAAACAGTTGATTGACATCCAAACTGGGTCAAATCGACCTGATCAAACTGGTCCAATAATAAAATCCAATACTAAAATATTTGTTAACTAAAGTATCTAAGTGTTAATCAAAGACATTTAAGTATATTTGATTTGCTAAGCAATTGAGCTAATATTATGTACTTATGTAGCCTATATAACTAAAGTTAGTCTTAGCCTTTGTTTTGGACTTGTGTCCCTGTAGCCCAATTTTGGAGAAGTTATAGAGAGAGAAGTTATAGAGAGAGGAACGAATGGAAAAGGATGAAATGTTTAAATCTTTATTTGTTTGGTGAGAAAGAAAGAAAAATAGAAATAGAGATTGAAATGAAAATTGCTCAATTTTGTCCCTATTATTTGATAAGGAAGAAGTAAAAGCGAGCACAGATAATATGCTCATAATTTTCAAAGTTATAATTTATGGAATCATTCGAGATGTAACAAAAACAAGAGTTATAAGATGAAAATGTGCAAATGGTTGATGTATTATTCTTATCTTTCTATATATTATTCTCTTTTTTTTTTTTGTTTAATCTAACAATAAAATTTAGANTATATATTATTCTCTTTTTTTTTTGGTTTAATCTAACAATAAAATTTAGAGTGAGAGAGGTTACTTCATTCTAAAGTTAAGACATATCACATGCGAGATGCCAACCTGTCACACCCGTAGTTATCGAGCCAATCAGCACATCGATTCCCTACACATAGACAGACGAGATTCTGACATCCCACTCATTTTTTATTGGAAATGATCCTAAGAGCTTGAGAGGATTTGGTGAGAGGATAGCTTGAATAAGCGAGGTGGAATCGCACTCCAAGTCCGAAAAGAACTGACAGCATGATTAAGTATGTCTCTTCATTGCTAAGTATTTTACTCCTCTTACCAACAAACCTATTCTTGCAAAAGTCGAACAGAATGCTTAAAAATGATTTTATATCAAATAAGAATCCTATGAATCTTTAAATTTTGAAAAGGAAATTACACCACAATTACGGACATAGGCTAAGATGCAGTGGGTTGTAGCTGGAGTAAGTCAGGTAAGGATTGCCAAAAATGGAGACCTTGCAAAAATAAACTAGGAAAAAAGAATATGCAGTTTGAGATGTTTAATATATTTTCAAATAAGTGAGCGTCATGCAGTAAAATAATTAAAATATCTTTTGAGATATGTGATTATGTGTAAAATATGTATTTATTGTGTTTAATATATGATTATTAAACACAATAATTACACACTGCTGAATACAATATTGGAGGTAGTACAAGATTCACCTGACGTCCATTTTGTACGAGAGTTAGAAAACACTGAAAATTAACATTCATGAAAATATAAAAAACGATATATATATATAAAACAAGAGGAAAGCACACAAAGATACCGAATATCTTAAACAGGGGCGGAGTGTACTTGATGGCTGGGAGGCCGTAGACCCCAAAGATATACTATTTATTATTCAAATATTAAATACTTTGACTTAGTCCCAATTAAAATTATTTAGCTACACCCATCTTAAATATCCGTATACAATACCAGCATAGGAAACACTTCCTTTAAAGTAGATAATTCCACTTGTCGGTGTCGAAAGCAAAGTCATTCCAACACTGACCTTCCACACGAATGTGTTGAGCTTTTGTTGTCATTGCATTGAGTTCCTCATCCCAGAGGTCAAGTAAGAGCTTTTCTTCTTGTGCACATAAAGAGCATAGGCTATTCCCCTCGCATCTGCAACTTCCCGATTCCTCCAACAAACTCTCCAACCAATTCTCTGCAAACGATGGTGAAGCTGCATGTGATTCAGTGCTGCACTGTTTGACACTGTTATCAAATTCACCTATTTGCTTCCCTCCCACCCAAGGTGAATTTTTTGAGAAGGTTCGAGGTTGAGGCTTTTTTATTTCATGGGTTTTGAAGGCTTCTTTGTGTTTTTCCTTTTCTTCTTTCTTGTGAGAGAGTTCCTTCTTGCGCATGTACGTGTTCCAGTAGTTTTTTACATCATTTGGTGTTCTTCCAGGTAGTCTTCCCGCAATCAGCGTCCATCTATATACACAAACTATGCTTGTTTAGTCCAACATTTATATACACTTGCACTTATTACATACAAAATGCGCAAAAATAGCAAGTATTTGAACTTATATATATACACACCTGTTTCCCAAGAGTCTATGCAACCTTATAATCATATCCACTTCATCTTCAGCGAAGCTCCCCCTCTTGATTTCTGGTTTCAGATAGTTTAACCATCGAAGTCTGCAGCTTTTCCGGCATCGATTCAAGCCTGCAATTAGAAACTCAAGAAGATATATAATGAACATATAATCTACTTGTGTTTAATCTGTAACTTGTTCAAAGCAAATCAATATGATCATTGTTTTTGGTTAACCCAACTCAATATAATATGCCAATAGTACCTGCTCTTTGAGGAATCAGGTGCCATGTATGCTCCCCGTACTGTTGAATACAAGCTCTAAGAAGGTCATCCTCTTGTTTAGTCCACGTACCTTTCCTTACACCTAAGGATTCCTCCATGAGGAACAGCGATACACCCTTACACGTTTATATTATGAAGATAATCTACACTTTCACTATATATACCTGCACATATAGCACAACCCAAATTTGATTCACCCGCTTAAACTTTAAATGGGCCCACATTAACTCACTTAAACTTTTTTTATGAGTTAAATTGTTTATACCCCTCTACACTAAGTGTGTAAACACCATCTCCCTCTATATATATATATATAAACTAGGCCATTTCCCAATTAATAAAACATGAATTTTTTACCTATTGAAAGATTTGCAGGGCATCAACGTGCATAGCCTGGTCTCCACAGAACCATGACATTAATTAATTGTAAACATGTGGTTCCAAAATTAGGTTAAATTTATTGTCAAATTTGTCCTATCAGTACGTAATAATAGTTTAACTATACGGTTCCTGATTCAAGCCACTACCGCGCAAGGGTTTGGCTGGGTGCAGGGTGGTGGGCCATTGGCAAGGGTAGGCAGGGAAGCAGGAGTATTCTGACTCAGTCCTTGTCTTTTTATGGATCACTTTGAATTATTTTCTTTTTGTGAGTTTATTTTGTCTTGTCTAAATGAACATTCATACCTTGCTGATTAATTTTTTAATTTAGTATAACGCTGTTGCAGCTAAAGGAAGAAGAGTTTTGCTAAAATCAGAAAATGGATATGATTCAATATGATGCGCCAGAAACTACAGTTGCAGTGCTCTAAAATGAGAAGATAAAAACATTGCCCACTTTAATGGATTAAAAATTGAGGAAAAGAGAAAGGGGAAAGGTCAATGGCCATATCAAATTGCATGACAAATTTAGGTGTCAACCGTATTAAAAGATTTGCAGGGCATCGACGTGCATAGTCTGTCTCCACAGAACCATGAGATTAATTGCAGACACGCGGTTCTAAATTAAAGTTATATTTTCACATGCCTTTTTTATCCTTACACATATATTGGGTTAAATGAATAAAAAAAATACAATTTTGTAAAATATTTNGAATTTTATTGGGTTTGAGTTGTATTATGGAGGGGCACTTAGGTATTTTCCCTCCATGAGATATGAAGGTGGGGTGAAGGAAACAATAGATGATTTTGATATTGATTATTTGTCTGTAACTCATTTGAGTAAACATATCATTGAAGAAGGGTATGAAAATGCTGACTTTGTGTGGTATAAGTACGAGGATGAGTGTTTTGAGGATGAGATTAAGCCATTTCTGAGTGACAAATATGTGAGGTCCATTTTGAATAGTATAGGTAATAGAACTAAAGGGATGAGCCAATAGGGATTAAACATGGTCATGACATGGGTGGAGAGAATGCTGAAATGTCAATGGCAGAAGACTTAGGTGATGGTGAGGGTGAGGAAGTCAATTTAGATGGCTGCGATTTTGATGACAGTGACTTGAAAAATGTAGATTTATTTTGCGATAATCAGGAAGGTGAGAATGAAGAAGATTTCAGGGGGTTGTCTGATGACACACACCATACTGGGCATTGTAATGAAGCTGGCCCAAGTGCTAAGGCTAAGACAGAGGCAGAGGCAAAGGCAAATACAGATGTGGAGGGCCAAGGTCCAAGTGCTGAGGAGGTGAGAGGAGTGCCAAGGCCTACAGTTGTGCTGGATCATGATGGTGAGGCCCAGAGTAACTATGGTGAATCTGATTATTTGTCTTGTTAGTCAATTTACCCATATATTGATCCACGTCTTTAGGAAATGGCTATGCCGACAATGAAGTCCACAAATACTCCACATTGGTTAAGTAAAAAGACGGAATGTTTTACAGAAAACAAAAACCAAAAAGAGGGAACATTATTTGTTTCTGAGAGATTGGCAAGTGGTTTAAGATTTTCTATAATTGGAAATGATGAAATATGATTAAGATTTCCTCTACTTTTTCCTTTTTCTTCTTTTCGAAAATGACAAGTAATAACATTTAATTTTTTGACAGCAAATTTAGCCCCACCAACGGTACAATCTGGATTCTACTTGTGGTGTCACTTCTTAATATCTTAATCTTTTGTGGTTCTGTGGACAATACGCCGTGCACGTTAGGCTGCTCCAAATCTTCACATGCAAGAACGTTATATCTACATGATTGGTTTTCCTCAATATTGGGAAGTGGTTACTGGTTAGTACTTAATAGTTAAGACTTTCGGATGGAGAGAAAACGAAGGAGGGGCGTGAAGTCATAGTGACGTGTTTGGAGGGAAAGAGCTATGTCATTGATCAACTATGACGTGGCAACGGGATAGCAGGGCTGTGAGAATATCAATATTTGACACACTTCTATTTTCTTAATTAATATTTGTATTTTTTGTATTTTCTTAATTTATAGAGTATGACATGGCATACTTATATTTTTTTAAAAATATTGTACCAATATTTTGTATTCATACCAAATACGAAACTCGTACATATACCTGTGCTACGTAGCCTGGAAGTGATGTTTAAAAAGAAGGATTAAAATTTGCTACTCTTTGCAGCTTTTGGCAGGAGATTTATTGATTTTTAGAAGTTTAACTACCGGTTAAATTGGGAAAGAGATGAAGTATAAATAACTAAAAATTTGGCTAAAAATTTTAAAAATTTACAAATGCTACCCAATTTTATTAAATAAAACTATATCATTTTGGGTAAGTGAAAGCTGTATGTCTTTTGGGCAGATGATGACTTTGCACGCGCATCCCACTTTCCATGGTCTCCACATTTTTCGTAGTAAAATTTGGAGCAAGTCTTTGAATGTTGCAGTTTTGGAAAAAATTTCCATATATACGGTAGTCCTCAAACAAATTCCATGGATGCAGCACTTTTTTTTTTTTCTTGTAATAGTGGGTGTCGAATTTTCATTGGGAGGAAGCCGAATTTTGCCAACAACTTCAATTGAGTGCCGCATTTTCAAATTTTTTTTAATGTGGAATCTTTTTTTTTAATTAAAAAGTTAGTGTCATTTTTTGAGAGAGAGGTGTTGAATTTCCACAAATATTATCAGTTGAGTGCCGAATTTTCATAGCAATTTTTTGTCAAGGCAAAAACTCAAGTTGAATGTCACATTTTCATTTTTTTTTTTATAAAAGCTGAGTGTCGAATTTTAATTACAAAAGTAGAGCAATAATAAAGTTATTTTGCAAGTAATCAAAATTAAGATATTGCAATAACCACTCGTTTATATAATGTCAGCAATTAATTACATGTTATTTATAGTCCAGTCTGACATTAAAAACTAAATTTAAATTAAAATGATGATGATTCTGATAACATACGAGTGATACGTCATCTTTCCAAAGCATTCAACTACTTCCAGTGAAACCATTACACCGGGTTGTGATTATATTATTAAAACTAATAGATTGTCCAATGCGGGTTTGCATCCAATCGTTACCCTCATGACGCGTCTCTATCAAGATTAAGACACTACTTCCGTGTTGAGAACATATCATGCGTAATTAAAATTCGGCACTCAACTTTTAAAAAAAAATGAAAATGCGGCACTCAACTTAAGTTTTTGGCAAAATTCGGCACTTGAAAAAAAAAATTTGCTATGAAAATTCAGCACTCAACTGATAACATTTGTGGAAATTCAGCACCCCCTCTCAAAATATGGCACTAACTTTTCAATTAAAAAAAAAAAAAGATTTCACATTAAAAAAAATTGAAAATGCGGCACTCCATTTACTAATGAAAATTTGATACCCACTATTACAAAAAAAAAGTGTTGCATCCATGGAATTTGTTTGAGCACTATCATATGTATGGAAATTTTTTCTAAAACTGCAATATTTGAAGACTTGCTCCGTAAAATTTAGTATTGTTATCTATACATTAGTAGAGTTAATATTTAAATTTAATTAGATATATTTAAAAAAATGTATAATTCATATTTATTAATCCATTAAATAAAAAAAAGAGAAATATTATAAAATAATTTAAATAAAAATTATTTTAGATAATTACTTTAATCACATACTAGTGACTATTTAAATTTTTATATAACAAATAATTATTTTGTAATTTTTAATAGTTAATGTATGATTATTAGAAACATGATGATTATTTGTTAGTTGTTATATAGTATTATAAATATTTATTAATCATAAAGTATAATTGTATACTATAAATTAAATAAAAATGTAACTTTAAACTTTATTTAATTTTTTTTGTTTAAGTTTCTTAATAATAATTTTTTAAAAAAATTATGTAAAAATTAAGCATCGTAGAATAAACATTCTTCTAAAATCTATTGCCACAACATTTGCTGACTTTGCTCTTTGGCCGACTACGAAGGCTTTGTCCTCACCTTATAAAAGAAGCATTTTTTTCATATTGGGTAAAAGGAATTCTATACATTTTATTCATAACATTATATAAAATTTGTGGTCCTAAATTTAAAGTCTCTTATCTTAGAAACATTTGTTTTTTTTTTTTTCTTGATGTGAAAGAATCATTAATCTGATAAGTTTTATTCAATCTTCAACTTGGGTAATTGGGTTAGTAGCTGTCTTTAAGAAGATGATTATTCAAAATTTTCCAATAAGGAGTTAGTATGTAGTGTTTTTTGAATAATTAAATAGTTCTAGTTTTATAGTGACCATGCAATGCATTTTTCGATGTTTAAAAATGACCATTTATATTATTATGTAATAGTTGTTGTACACTATGAAAATCAAGTGATTAATGACTTGATATTTAATTACCAATTCATTTACATTTAATTTTCATTTTTTTTAATGTAGTTATTGAAGAGTCAAGTTTCCATCTTGATCAAAATACTTAGGGAGTTTGAAGAATGAATCATAAAGGGAATGGGAAAAAAAAAAATAACGGAGGGAAGCTACATTATCCTTGTTTAGGTAGTTGGAATCAAAATACTATGTAGTAGTTTGATGCATGTAGTTGTTATAATTCTCCTTGTTTCAATGTTTAAGTTAGAAATGGAGGGAAGTTACCTTCTCAAAGTTAAAGTGAAAGTGAAGGAGAATAGATAAATTATAAAAACAAATTTTAATATATTATTTATGTTTTAAATTTTGAAAATAACTTAAGGGATATGATAATAATTTCATAATTTTAAATAAATTTTATTTTTTCTTTCATTGCCTCTACCCTAATTTAGGGAAAATAAATTTGAGGACTTAAAGAGATGTAATAGAATATAATCCTTTTCTATTTCATTAATTTATCTTACTTAAAAATCTTCTAAACATTGAAATGTTATTTTTTTCACTTCAATTTTATCTCTTCCTCTATGTTCTATCTATCCAAACATAAATATTAAACTTTAGCTAAATTCATATTTCAACTTGGAAAGAAAAACTTAGTTAAAAAAAACTTAGTAATTGCTTAGTTGGTTAAATTGATAAGTCCTTTTTTTTTTTTTAGATGAAAGCAGAATTCTAAAAGCAAACCTTCCAACAAAAAGGAAAAAATTTAAAGGAAATGGAGAAGATTATTTTTCATTGTCCAACCTACATTGGTAACACTAGTAGCAAAAATAAAATAAACCTACATTGATAACACTAGAAAGAAATTAAAGCCTATGCAATAATTGCAGACAAATATAAGTAGGAAAAAGATTCATTCACATATTAATTACCCATGGTATGACCTCTTTTCCTCTTCATTCCTAGATCGTGTGATAGATAGATCATCACATATATGATCTTACGTTCATAAAATGATCAATCCATCGTTTGAGTGTAAGATTTGGGTACCAATTTGGTTATCCAAAATGACATCATTTTGTTTAATGAAATTCGACAGCCTTTGTAAATTTTAAAAACTTTCACATAGATTTTGAATTATTTATTCTTTCCCTCTTTTCCATTTTAACCGATAGTCAATCCTTTAAAAAATAATAAATCCTACCAAAAGCTATAAAGAGTAGCAAACTCGAAAAAAAAAATTGAACATCACTTTCAAGGGAAAAAAATGGAACGTCACAATAGCTATCTCCAACATTAAAAGTAATAATTAAAATGGGAAAAATGCTTCTTTTATAAGGTGAGGACAAAACCTTCATAGTTGGCCAAAGAGCAAAGTCAGCAAATGTTGTGGGAATAGATTTTAGAAGAATGTTTATTCTATGCTACTTAATTTTTACATAATTTTTAAAAAATTATTATTAAGAAACTTAAACAAAAAAAATTTAAATAAATTTTAAAGTTACATTTTTATTTAATTTATAATATACAATTATACTTTATGATTAATAACTATTTATGATACTATATAACAACTAATAAATAAGTGAAAAATCCAAAAAATCCCTCTGAACTATATACTTTGTGCGGTTTAGTCTTCATCGTTAAAAAACGTAGGAAAGACTTCCTTTAACTACGAAACGGTGCGGTTAACCCCGAAGACCCAAACGGGTGTCCAAAAATAGACGGTGAGTGGCACGTGAAGTGTTTAAATGTCTAATCCCGGTTAAAACTCATATTAAGTGCACACGTGAGATGCACGTGGTCACTTAAACACCCAAACTCTTCTCTCTCCCCGAATTTGCTTCTGATTTGGGGATTTTTGGTGAAATCCCTTGAATCTAAAACAGACATTCTTCGATTGAACTGGGTTTCAATTGCGCTTAGCAACAAATTGCGATACGTTGGATTTGAGGTGAAACTGTGAGCTTAATCTTTCTGTGCCAGTTCTTTCTCTGTTTAGGTCGCAGACAGAAAGTTTCAATACGAGGTAATCGAAAAGAAAATTTAACTTTGTAAATTCGTTGTGGTTTTGTTTTTGTTTCTTAATGCAAATGCAAACTGTTTGATTAAAATGTAATTGTTCCTTTGGTAATGTGGTTGGGATTTTTTTGTTTGATTTGCTGCAAGAGTGAAAGATTGACAGAGAGCATAGAAATAAATTTTGTGTTATTTTGCACGTGAATGTTGCTTATGTACATTAAGGAACATGGTTTAGGTTTTGGGGTTTTTTTGTCTTTGTTTTGTCATGTGGTGATCCTGAAGCTACTGTGCTGTTATGTGGTTGTGTTATTTTGCATATAGGCATTTTGCATGTGAATATTGTTGTTGTGCATTGACGAAATGGTTTCGATTTTAGGCGTTTTTGTCTTTGTTTTGTCATGTGGTCCTGAAGATACTGTGCTGTGATGTGGTCCTAACATGTTTTCGTTTTTATTACAGTATGAATTTTATTGGGTTTGAGTTGTATTATGGAGGGGCACTTAGGTATTTTCCCTCCATGAGATATGAAGGTGGGGTGAAGGAAAATATAGATGATTTTGATATTGATTATTTGTCTGTAACTCATTTGAGTAAACATATCATTGAAGAAGGGTATGAAAATGCTGACTTTATGTGGTATAAGTACGAGGATGAGTGTTTTGAGGATGAGATTAAGCCATTTCTGAGTGACAAAGATGTGAGGTCCATTTTGAATAGTATAGGTAATAGAACTAAAGGGATGAGCCAATAGGGATTAAACATGGTCATGACATGGGTGGAGAGAATGCTGAAATGTCAATGGCAGAAGACTTAGGTGATGGTGAGGGTGAGGAAGTCAATTTAGATGGCTGCGATTTTGATGACAGTGACTTGAAAAATGTAGATTTATTTTGTGATAATCAGGAAGGTGAGAATGAAGAAGATTTCAGGGGGTTGTCTGATGACACACACCATACTGGCATTGTAATGAAGCTGGCCCAAGTGCTAAGGCTGAGACAGAGGCAGAGGCAAAGGCAAATACAGATGTGAAGGGCCAAGGTCCAAGTGCTGAGGAGGTGAGAGGAGTGCCAAGGCCTACAGTTGTGCTGGATCATGATGGTGAGGCCCAGAGTGACTATGGTGAATCTGATTATTTGTGTAGCCCAGACGAGGAAGACAATGATGAACCTAAGAAAAATAGATATCCAGAGTTCAACCACCACATGGACATGAATAAAAAAAAAGCCTCCAAGTTGGTATGAAATTTGACAACTTTAGAATTTTTAGGGCTGCCTTGAAATAGTACTACATCGAGAATGACATTAACTTCATATATAAGAAAAATGAGGCAGCAAGAATATTTGTTGAGTGCAAGAAGAAGTGTGGATGGAGGATGCATGCCTCAAAGAACCAAGAAGACAGCACTTTTTAAATCAAGTCATGGGAAAATCAAGAGCATACTGACTGTGCTTGGGAAAACAACAATAGGAAGGCAAATTCTGCTTGGATGGCCAGCAAATATGAGGATCATATTCGAGACAACGAGGGAAAATGGGAGAATGATGCCTTTATAAATCAAGTGGCACGAGATTACTCTACCTTTGTGTCAAGTGTACAGAGCCAAGAAATCTGCAAAGGAGAAAATAGATGGCACACATAAGGAGCAATATGCTCTATTATGGAGTTACTGTGCAGCAATCTTGCTTTACAACCCAGGTTCGACAATGAAGGTGAAGGTGAAAAGTAGGCATTTTCAGAGATTGTATGTGTGTTTGGATGCTGCCAAGCGGGGGTTTAAGTTCTGCAGGCCTCTCATACACCTAGACGGTTGCTTCCTCAAAGTAAGGATGGGTGGCATGTTACTGTCTACTGTGGGAAAAGATGCAAATGACAACATAGTTCCCATTGCATATGCAGCATGTGAGGCAAAAGTCAAGGAGACATGAGAGTGGTTCTTAGAGCTCTTGATAGCCGATATTAGACCTTGCAATGAACATAGTTGGATCTTTATGTCTGACCAACAGAAGGAAATGCCAGCTCCATATATACTTTGTTTTACTAGATTTGACATTTAAATTTGTTTTGAGTTTGCTTTATAACTGTATATATGTTTAACTGTTTAACAATATAGGACTTGAAAAAGGTTTTGGCTGAGATGGGGGTTAAGCACCAATTTTGTGTTAGACATTTATATGTCAATTTTAAGGTGAATTATAAAGGACATGCATTGAAAACCTGTCTTTGGAATGCTGCAAGGGCAACAACATTGGCTGACTTCAAGTTCCATATGACAGAGCTTCGCTAACTCAATGACCAAGCTGCTAATTTCCTAGCAGATAAACACCCAAGAACATGGTCAAGGCATGCCTTCAGTTCAAGAGCAAGATCCGCATCATTGCAGAACAATCTGTCTGAGACTTTTAATTCTTATGTGCTGCCTGCAAGGGACAAGCCAATCATAACAATGATGGAGACCATTAAAAGGATGTTGATGAAGAGATTTACAACAAAACAAGCAGGGATGCTGAGCTTTAATGGAGCAATATGTCCAAGAATAGCAACATAGCTGGAGAGATCGAAATCAGAGGCCATTAATTGTATATGCCATATGAATGGAGTTGGGAAATTTGAGGTTGAGAGTTGGCTAGGTCAGAGGAGAGTTATGGATTTGGTGGCCAGAACATGTTCCTGTAGGCTTTGGGACATAATAGGGGTGCCATGTGCACATGCAGTCAAATGTATTTATGCCCAAAGAGAACAACTAGAGGTCTATGTTAATGAGTGCTTCACAAAAGAGACGTTCCTGAAAACATATGGGGTTATGATTAACCCTTTACCTGGTGAAGATGAATGGCCAACCACTGAATACGAACCTGTGTTAACTCCACTGGGCAGAACTCTTACAGCAGACCTCAGAAGAATAGGAAAAGAGCAGCAGATGAACCCCAAAATTCTAACAAGATTAGTAAGGTTGGACTGAGGATGAAATGTGGCAACTGTGGCCACTTTGACCATAACACTCGCACCTGTAAGGGACCTGTCAACCCTAATAGAAGGGTATATAAGAAGAAGTCTAGTGCTAGTAATCCTGTGAGTAACCACTTGCTGAAAAATAATAGCAGAACTTTTATCTTGGATTGTTTACTAATATTTAATTTCATATTTTGAATCCAGGTTGGAAGAAGAAGGAAGGCTGCGACCCATAATGCCTAAAGTGAATCAAGTGCTACCGATGCCTCATGTGAAGGAGAAGCACAAAGTCAAGCAAGTGCTGCTATGACACACCAACATGATGCACAAGGTTCAAGAAGGCAGAGAACATCGATTGGTGAAAGAGCCTTTATGACACAACCATCCACTAGACAAGCATCTATGAGAGCTGAAACTCACATGGGAGAATCCAGAACCAAGGGTAAAGGGAGAGCAGGACAAATACAGTAGCAAATGTGTCACATGTGTGGGCCAGTTGCTGTCTTCCATTATTTTTTGCTTTTATAGATAATGTCAGCCACACGATTGTGCCTTTTGAGGTGTTTAGTTGGTCCATTTTTAAGCCACTTATATTTTAATGTTCAGGTCCCAGAAGTTAATATTATGAGCCACTTGTAATTGAAGTGTTGTGTGCACTTTGTGAGCCATTGTAATTGAAGTTAACATTATGTCCATTTTCATATTAATCAATATTGTGTCCATGTTCAGGTCCCATATGGATTATGGTTTTACTACACAGGTTATGGTATTCTGCTTTGATTCTGGTTTGGTCCCAGAATTGTTGAACTATGTTTGAAATTATGCCTCGTGGGAAAATCTGTTTTTCCTTTCAATTCTAACATGCCTTATGGATTATGGTTTTACTGCACAGGTTATGGTATTCTGGTTTGATTTTGGTTTGGTCCCAGAATTGTTGAACTATGTTTGAAATTATGCCTCATGTTATGGTATTCTCGTTTACAGAACCCTTCTGGTGCAAATGTTTTAAATATGGTTTAAAATTCAATCTTGTGAAATTCTGGTGTGCATGTTGGGTTATGGTTTAAATATGTTTTCATTTTGGACTTCTGGACAGTTATTGAACTATGGTTTCATTTTGGGATTTTGGATAGTTATTGAAAACATGGTCACATAGTGGAATTCTGGACAATTATTAAGATTTGGTTTCTATCTTTGAAAATCTGGGATATTATTGAACTCTAGTATTATTTTAATGTTCAAAACATGGTCACCCTTCTCTCTAGTCAAGCTGCCCATTTTCGAATTCAATATGTCATGTCTCTGTTCACAATGTTGGCAGCATCAGTGACCCTTATGCTTGACTAGCTATGTCAGCTGCTCCTGTCTTAGGAAACGAAGGTCATTTTGTTACAATGACCTATTATCTACAAAGCAGTATAATTCTTGATATCAGAGACCAGACACTGATCAATTCACTTTCACACCAGCAAATAAATAACATATTTCGTGGCCAGTAAATAAATAACATATTACACCAGCAAATAATGTCATTACATAATAACATTTCAAATAAAACTCATATTACAATAGCAAATATGAAACACACCAACTATGCTACATCAGCCTTATTATCACTAATCCAAAGCCTATTATCCATGTCATTACAAGCATCACACGCAACTTCTTTACTTTGTGTTTTTGCAGTTTCACCTCCTCTGTAAGTTCCTTGTTCTTCTTCACCAAATAATTCACCACCTTTTCCTCTCTCTTATTGACAGGCGGATCATACCAGTAGAAGTAATTACAAGCATTACCTAACTCATATCTACTACACCCAAAAAATCTCCTGCCTGGGTTTTTTTCAGTCCAAGAACTTCGCATGCGGCATGGAAGACCACAGTGGCACCTTTGGACATCTTCACCATAAATTCCAGAAGTCTCTCCAACACTGCCGGAAGACATTAATCACTTCGACCCACACTTCAAAATTATTGTCTGATTTAAAACCCACAACGTTCGAGAACCCACCCAATTTCTATCTCCAATTCAGTTCAATCGAAGAATGTCTATTTCAAATTCTAGGGATTTCACCAAAAATCCCCAAATTAGAAGCAAATTCGGGGAGAGAGAAGAGTTTAGGTGTTTAAGTGACCACGTGCATCTCACGTGTGCACTTAATCTGAGTTTTAACTGGGATTATGCATTTAAACACTTCACGTGCCACGCATATGCCACTCACCATCTATTTTTGGACGCTCGTTTGGGTTTTGGGGGTTAACCGCACCGTTTTATAGTTGAAGGAGGTCTTTCCTACGTTTTTGAATGATGAGGGCTAAACCGCACAAAGTGTATAGTTCATGGGGCTTTTTTAAATTTTTTCCAATAAATAATCATCACGTTTCTAATAATTATTTGTTATATAAAAATTTAAATAGTTACTAGTATGTGACTAAAGTAATTATCTAAAATAATTTTTNTCACTAGTATGTGACTAAAGTAATTATCTAAAATAATTTTTATTTAAATTATTTTATAATTTTTCTCATTTTTTATTTAATGGATTAATAAATATGAATTATAAAATTTTTACTAAAAAAATGTGAAGACTATGAAAAGTAGGATGCTTGCAAAGGACAGCTGCTCCAAAGTCATTTGCCGCCCAAAGACATATAGTTTTCACTTAGTCAAAACGACGTAGTTTTGTTTAATAAAATTGAGCAGCATTTGTAAATTTTAAAAAAATTTAGTCAAATTTTTAATTATTTATAATTTATCTCTTTTCCACTTTAACGGGTAGTTAAACTTATAAAAAGCAATAAATTCTGCCAAAAGCTGCAAAGAGCAGCAAACTCTAATTTTCTTTTTTAAACGTCACTTTCAAGGAGGTGTAGGCTGTAGCATATAGCAACCCCTAATACTTAATAGATATACACAACTAACCCACATTCTAATGAGTAATGACACAGTTTTACTTGTCGGAACTGAAGAATATTAATGCAAACGTGAAATATGAGATCGTTTTCCTCTGCTTTTTTCCTTTTTCTTCTTTCCGAAA
This sequence comes from Cercis canadensis, assembly GCA_003255065.1. Taxonomy (NCBI): domain Eukaryota; kingdom Viridiplantae; phylum Streptophyta; class Magnoliopsida; order Fabales; family Fabaceae; genus Cercis; species Cercis canadensis. Next base: position 1,090,714 of record QAOA01003028.1, read on the forward strand.
ATGACAAGTAATAACATTTTAATTTTTTGGTTTTTCTCAGTATCGGCAAATGGTTAATACTTCATAGTAAAGACTCTCGGATGGGCCGCCATATCTATAATTGGAAACCAGATGACATTGTTTTTCTCTAGTACTTTCTTTTCAATAATTTCTAAATCTTGTCAATTACCGGTTCCTTTTCAAATTCCTACAGACAGAACCTGCAAATATCAAAAAAATGGTACACAAGTCACCATCGAGGGTGTAGTATAGCACCACCTTGTTCTGAGAGATTGGCAAGTGGTTTAAGATTTTCTATAATTGGAAATGATGAAATATGATTAAGATTTCCTCTACTTTTTCCTTTTTCTTCTTTTCGAAAATGACAAGTAATAACATTTAATTTTTTGACAGCAAATTTAGCCCCACCAACGGTACAATCTGGATTCTACTTGTGGTGTCACTTCTTAATATCTTAATCTTTTGTGGTTCTGTGGACAATACGCTGTGCACGTTAGGCTGCTCCAAATCTTCACATGCAACAATGTTATATCTACATGATTGGTTTTTCTCAATATTGGCAAGTGATTAGTACTTAATAGTTAAGACTTTCGGATGGGCCGCCATATCTGTAATTGGAAACCAGATGGCATTCTTTTTTATAATGTTATATCTACATGATTTTTCTCAATATTGGCAAGTGGTTAATACTAAGGCGCATGCTATGCTACATCCCCTGAAAACTAAGAAGCACTGAAACGTCTAAAATCAAGTGTACCTGACCGAAACGCAAAACGCGTTTCCGTCTAGGAAACGGCTTCCGCGACACCCTGTGTGTGGTGTGTCAAAGGGGCAAGCGCTCGTCGTTGAGAAAGCAGGAATGTCTCGTAAAGCTTCCCCTTTCGCATGTGAGAGAGAGAGAGAGAGAGAGAAATACATAGAACACACAAAACAGAAGCAGCAAATTACAGTAGAAAGAGACTAAGCAAGGCCTAACGTTGTGATTTTGCTTCTTCATCCATCATCGCTTTAATTTCTTACTAAAAGGAAAATCGAGTAAAGCAATTCGTACGAGAAGCAGAGATTGTGTTTCTCAAGCCAAGAAACAAGAGTATATGCTAATCCAATAGAGGTGGAAGAGGAGCAGAGAGATTTGAGGAGTTGATGCCAGAGTGGGGCTGGGACAGCTCGGTAAGTTTCAGTGAGCTGGAACTCGATTGGGTCAAGTGAAGTTGGAGAAGTCGAGTCCAAAGGTGCTAGTTGCTGCCATCGTGGCATAGGTGGGTGAATTGGAGAGAAAACTAAGAAGGGGCGTGAAATCATAGTGACGTGTTTGGAGGGAAGAGCTATGCCATTGATCAACTATGATGTGGCAACGGGAGAGTAGGGCTGTGAGAATATCAATATTTGACACACTTCTATTTTCTATTAATTTATAGAGTATGACGTAACATACCTGTACTCATATTTTTTTTAAAAATGTCACACTAAAGTTTTGTATTTATACTAGATACAAAATTCGTACTCGTATCCGTATTACATAACCTAAAACTGAAATCCCTAAATTTAGTGTCTTCCGTATGTTGGGTTATATCTACCAAAATCAGTCTTCAGTCATGGACAACTATATGTAGCTTTTTCAAGGGTTCGAACAAGGAGTAGCCTCAAAGTTTTAGCAATTGATACAAATGAGAGTTCTATAACAAGGACTATAAATGTTGTCTACAAAGAGGTGTTCAACAAAATCACACAAAAAGGTACACCATAACTTAATTAAATCATGCCCGTTAATGCACATACAAACACAATATATTTGATATCATACATTATAATTATACCAATATTGCAATTCCAGTTTCAGAGCAAGTTCATAGGAACTACGACATAGAAGCTGACAGCAACAATCTCAATTATACATTATAGGTAATTGCATTGTTAACTTACCTATGGATTTATGATTGATGTTTGGAATATATTGCATTATCATTCAAAAGATGAAATTTGCACTTTATATATTATATACAGTTGATTTATATAATTTATGATTTCATAATCACCAATAATTCATCTCACATCTACTTCTCTAATCCCTTCCGCAGCGGCCCGCGCATCGCCCGGGAATAGTACTAGTAATGTTTAAAAAGAAGGATTATAGTTTGCTGCTCGTTGCAGCTTTTGGCAGGAGATTTATTGCTTTTTAGAAGTTTAACTACTGGTTAAAGTAGGAAAGAGATAAAGTATAAATAATTAAAAATTTGGCTAAATATTTTAAAAATTTACAAATGCTACCCAATTTTATTAAATAAAACTATGTCATTTCAGGTAAGTGGAAGCTGTATGTCTTTTGGGCGGAGGATGACTTTCCATGGTCCCCACATTTTTCGTAGTAAAATTTGGAGCAAGTCTTCGAATATTGCAATTTTGGAAAGAATTTCCATACATAGGGTAGTCCTCAAACAAATTCCATGTATGCAGCACTTTCTCTTTTTTTTTTTTTAATAGTGGGTGTCGAATTTTCATTAGGAGGAAGCCGAATTTTGCCAACAACTTCAATGGAATGCCGCATTTTCAATTTTTTTTTTTTTAATGTGGAATCTTTTTTTTTTTTAATTGAAAAGTTAGTGTCATTTTTTTAGAGGGGGTGCCGAATTTTCATAGCAATTTTTTGTCAAGTGCCGAATTTTGCCAAAAACTCAAGTTGAGTGTTGCATTTTTATTTTTATTTTTTTAAAAAAAAGCTGAGTGTCAAATTTTAATTACAAAAGTAGAGCAACAATAAAATTATTTTGCAAGTAATTAAAATTAAGATATTGCAATAACCACTCATTTATATAATGCCAGCAATTAATTACATGTTATTTATGGTCCAGTCTAACATTAAAAACTAAATTTAAATTAAAATGATGATGATTTTGATAACATACGAGTGTTACGTCATCTTTCCAAAGCACCCAACTACCTCCAGTAAAACCATTACACCGGGTTGTGATTATATTATTGAAACTAATAGATTGTCCAACACGGGTTTGCATCCAATTGTTACACTTGTGACGCATCTCCGTCAAGATTAAGACACTAACTCCGTGTCGAGAACATATCATGCGTAATTAAAATTCGGCAATCAGCTTTTAAAAAAAAAAATGAAAATGCGGCACTCAACTTAAATTTTTGGCAAAATTTGACACTTGAAAAAAATTTGCTACGGAAATTCGGCACTCAACTGATAACATTTGTGGAAATTCGGCACCCCCTCTCAAAATACAGCACTAACTTTTCAATTAAAAAAAAAAATTTCACATTAAAAAAAATTTGAAAATGCAGCACTCCACTGAAGTTGTTGGCAAAATTCGGCTTCCTCCTAATGAAAATTTGACACCCACTATTACAAAAAGAAAAAAAAAAAAAGTGCTACATCCATGGAATTTGTTTGAGGACTACCGTATGTATGGAAATTCTTTCCAAAACTGCAATATTCGAAGACTTGCTCCCCATTTTGGACCTAGATCTACTATCTCGATATTCACACTCAATCATTCACCCTCACTTATAGATAGCATGTGATGAAAATCATTTCTCACTCCTATTATCTTTATAGATGAATTCGCGTATGAACATGGTAAATTTAATTATACAATTGAAGAACAATTTTATTTTTATTTTTAATTTGACTTAAACACAGTTTCTAAGATTAGAGTTGGTCATGTTTAAAATAATCTAAGAAATTTGATGACCTGTGTACCTAGCTATCAACTTCTTGTGACGTTCAAGGTTTACAAGATAACGTCAATTGTTCAAATATGATTACCTGTGTACCTACCAACTTCTTGTCCCGTTCAAGGTTTAGAAGATAAAGTTAATTGTTTGTTAGGGCACTGAATTTCAACATGATTTGCTAATGCAGTCCTCGCATTAGAATTTAGACTAATAAGTATTTAAGGTACAAATGAACAGTGGCCATCAAAACTAATGTGAAATGATTTTCTTACAATTAAAAAACATCTGATATAACTAATATACCTTTGTATTTAATTATTTATTTGACAAAAGTATGAATATAGATATAAGATTATCAATGCACTACATTTATATGTGTAATTAATATAAAAATATACGTACATAGGGATATGATATGGTTTTCGGTTTGGTTTGGCTTAGAAAATCTTTTCTAACAACCAAACCGACCACTTATGTATAAATTCTGTATAAATTCAATATAATTACCACTTATGTTTGGTTTAGAAGATAAAATCAATTGTTTAAATATAAAGTTATTCTAATTACCACTTCCTAAATATGCATATAATTAAAGACAATATCAATATATTCAATACAAGTATTTCATTTTGGATCTAGATCTAGATCTAATTAATTATTGTTGGAAAATGAAAGTCCCATATCGGAAAAATAAGAGAATGAAAGACAACTTATAATGTGGAAAGTAGTAGTTCTAAAATGACTTGAGTCATTTTAGAACAAAAGCCACTTGTATGCTTATAAGACATAGACCAACTCTCTCCCTCACATGAAATTAGATTGGGCCCACATGGTTTTTATCAACACGGTATCAAAGCTTCAAAGCTTAACAACACTAAAGGATTTAGGGAATCAATTTGGACTTGTGGCCTCCGAGGTTCTCAAAGAGTACAAGCCCAAGTAAAGAAAAGGAAGACTTGGAGCCTCTGAGACTCAAGAACACAAGCCCAAGCAATATGAAGGCAAGTCTCAATTAGACAAGGCCAATTGTACTTAAGGGGGAGTGTTGGAAAATGAAAGTCCCACAACGAAAAAATAAGAGAATGAAAGACAACTTATAAGGTGGAAAGTAGTAGTTTTAAAATAGAGTAAAATCCTTTTTTAATCCTTAAAAAATGCAGCTATTGACAAATTCGTCCTCCAAAAATTTTCTGTGACAAATTGGTTTTTGAATTATTATTTCACTGAAAAAATTAGTCCTCTGGTAAGCAAGATCAGTGAAAAGAAAATGAGGACTTGAATGAGAAAATGAGGGCTTAAACAAAACTAGGCAAGATCAGTAAAAAAAATTTAGGAAAATAGTCTGCAGGGGTCCAAAACTTTTCTCATTAAAGTATCATATGACTAATTTATCATACAGAATAATAATTCAAGGACCAATTTGTCACTGAAAATTTTTGGAGGACGAATTTGTCAGTAGATACATTTTTTAAGGATTAAAAAAGGGTTTTACTCTTTAAAATAACTTGAGTCATTTTGAAACAAAAGTCACTTGCATACTTATAAGACATAAACCAACTCTCTCCTTCACATAAAATTAGATTGGGCCACGTGATTTTATCAACATCACTTGTTAAATGTGCATATAATTAAATATAATATCAATAATTCAATATAGCATTCCATTTTGGACCTAGATCTACTATCTCGATATTCACACTCCATCGCATATAATTAAAGATAATATTAATAATTTAATATAGCCTTCCATTTTGGACCTAGATCTACTATCTCAATATTCACACTCCATCATTCACCCTCAATTATAGATGGCATGTGATGAAAATCATTTCTCACTCCTATTATCTTTATAGATGAATTCGCCGTATGAACATGGTAAATTTAATTATACAATTGAAAAGCAATTTTATTTTTATTTTTATTTTTAATTTGACTTAAACACAGTTTCTAAGATTAGAGTTGGTCATGTTTAAAATAATCTAAGAAATTTGATGACCTGTGTACCTAGCTATCAACTTCTTGTGACGTTCAAGGTTTACAAGATAACGTCAATTGTTCAAATATGATTACCTGTGTACCTACCAACTTCTTGTCCCGTTCAAGGTTTAGAAGATAAAGTTAATTGTTTGTTAGGGCACTGAATTTCAACATGATTTGCTAATGCAGTCCTCGCATTAGAATTTAGACTAATAAGTATTTAAGGTACAAATGAACAGTGGCCATCAAAACTAATGTGAAATGATTTTCTTACAATTAAATTTTGACAAAGCTTGATCTGAGCTAATAATCTTGAGGTGGACGAGCTGGATTGAGCGTATGACAACTACACAATAATAAATGGTCAAGAGTTGAGTGGTGATACTCGAGCTCCAATGTCTAAGTTAGCACGGTCCGAACTAGATAATATATCAAGTACTAAAGTAAACAAAAGTCCTTATACTTGTTGTATGGAGTTATTTATAGGTGATGACTGAAAGATATGAAATGTATATACATATTTGATGGCATGAGCTTTTGGCTAAATGAGCTTGAATATTATTGGGCCAAGTATTGGGTATCTACAAATTGACTTTTAATATGAAATATTTTTCACCTGTGGTCAAGACTTTCAAAGTTCACAAGCTTATCCTTGTCATTATTTTCACTATATNAAAGGGGTCTTTGAATTCTTGCACTTGGAAGATAATTCTCTTTCCTTTTTCTATTGTGTAAGTTTAATTGACTGAAAATTGACCATTTTGGAGGTATGTTATAGTTAGTTTAGCTTAGAAAATGTGTGTTTTGTTGAGTGCCCACCAAGTGTTTGTTGAAATGCTTGAACGATATTTTGCATATATGGTGCTTCAAAATTGGTTGTTGTAGTGTCTAAAGTAGCTTTCTATGTTGCATATATGGAGGCAAGGATGTTCTGCATACAGTTCCCATTAAAATTTTAATCAAACTGAAAAAGTAGAAGTTGTTATTGATCCAAAGGCACTTGATAGCTAAATGGAGACTTGGGTTTTTGATTTTGTTATTCTGCAGGGCAACTGATAACTGGAAAAATTTGAAAGAGCTAGAGAAAGCAGTTAAGGTATACTGGAGTGCTAAAGATCGGTTGCCTCCTCGGGTATGGTCAATTTCCATTCATGTTGCTCAAACTTGTCTAAACTTTTTGCAATTTATCTATTACCTTCCCTTTGAAAAAAAAATGTTGTTTTGCCTACTTGTCGTCCCTCCACCTGTGTATTAGGCAAACAAAGAATGTGAAACAATTTTCTATATCGTTTTAAAGAATTTGTAATTCCTATTATCATTTCATTCTGTTGATGCAGCTTAATTCTATATTTTGAAGATATAAATTTTAGAATCTTAGTCCTTTTAGACTCTTGAAAGATCATAATTCATTGAATTTCCTGGTTATAGGCAGTTAAAGTAGACATTAATATTGAGAGAGACTTGGCATATGCCCTTAAAGTTAGAGAATGCCCACAAATCTTATTTTTACGGGGAAACAAGATCGTGTACAGGGAGAAAGGTGAGATTTATGATCTTCCTCTTCATTGTTCAGACATACTAGAAACATGGTTTTGTTTGGTCGGTACCGTAATGCAGTTGTACTGATGTATTTGCAGAACTGAGAACAGCAGATGAATTGGTTCAGATGACTGCTTTTTTCTATTACAATGCAAAGAAGCCTTCATGGATAGATGATAAGGCCTTGACTTTTAGATGATGATTAGTGTTGAGGAATGGCATGTAAACCTCCTCTAAATATATCTTAATTGCTTGTTTTTGGTTTCATTAAACAGAATTGTTCAAATTTATGTTCCTTTGTGTTAAATTTTGGTTCATCAGTGCTACATTTTCAACTCCAATATGTATTAAGGGGGAGAGGGAGAGAGACATGATTGTTTTGCAAGTGAAATCATGTTGAATATGTGCATGAAGTGAAAAATTGGTTGTTGTAGTGTCTTATTTTAAGCCAGAATAATGAAGCCAAAAATACAAAAAGACAGAGATGGGGAAAGAATAATCACCTTGCCTATGGAAAAATATTAGAGGAAGAGGCCGGTTTTAGCCACCAAGATTAATACAGTTCGGCAATATCGCAGTTCAGTTATCTTATGCTTTCTCAATAACAGAACACACAAGTAACTGGTTCCTCAATATTATGAGACACATTCAATTGATCATTAAAACATTTTTCTAATAATATAATTCCATCCATTCACACATCAAATGACCCTACAATGTAAAATGTCAAAAAGAGAAATACAAAAAAATCTAAATCAGCAGAGTAATAGTTGGTAATCTGCAACATGTTACCTTTGATGCCTGAATGTTAGCATGGTGCACTTTGGTTCCAGACTCGCGCTTCAAAGAGTCCCCTGCCAATTTTTATTGGCCATCTGATGAGCGAATCCATATACAATACGTGTTTAAAATTTCTAATTGGGGCTTCTTCTGGGGATTTGCTTAATGTGGTAGCTCAAATGGAGGACTTTAAGATCACACCCAACACAACTTTGTTTAATTTGGTGCTCAAAGCAATGCACCGGGCCTGGGAGAGTGAGTCTGCCGAGAAATTGCTGGAACAGTCAAAGAATATTAGATGTTTGGTTGGGAAGCTTATTACTAACCAATAAACAACATGATATTGTGATGTTAGAGAATCAATTTGGTATGAAGTCCTAGACAAGTTCACTTATACAGTTACACCTGTATGTTACAGAAATTTTTCCAAATTGCAGATTGGACTGGGGAACATACTTACGGACCAGTGATCAATATTTAATTATTTCAAGGAAATTTACTCATAAGGCTTGGTCTGCTAACATTTGTGTGCTATACTTTTGGAGTTATGAATCTAGCAGCCACCTTTTTTACATGGTAATGAGAAATGGAGGTTGGGGAATGGGCTTTTCCCTTTTCTAGGAGAGATCAGTTTGTCCTGCCCTTAATTGATTTTGGACTAATTGAATTTGTAAAAAAAAAACCAGCCTAAATATGGCCCAGTCCATCTTTTAATTTTAGTCCAATGTTTTTTTTTTTATTAAGGGCCACTTACTGTTCATCCAGCCCAAACATATGACCCAACCAAATGGGGCCAATCTATAATTCAACAAAATTCTGAGGCTACTATGTCATTATTACAAAGACCTGATATCAAAGTAGCTGGTCAAACCATCACAGCCATTGATTAGGCCAGGTGGATGATCCAATGGTAATTTACTGCCCTTTGCACCAATACCCATTTGGAGCCATGGGTATTGTAGACTTGNTTTTTTTTTATTAAGGGCCACTTACTGTTCATCCAGCCCAAACATATGACCCAACCAAATGGGGCCAATCTATAATTCAACAAAATTCTGAGGCTACTATGTCATTATTACAAAGACCTGATATCAAAGTAGCTGGTCAAACCATCACAGCCATTGATTAGGCCAGGTGGATGATCCAATGGTAATTTACTGCCCTTTGCACCAATACCCATTTGGAGCCATGGGTATTGTGGACTTGGCCTTTATGTAATTGAATAATATTAATGTACTTTCTTTTTTCTCCTTTTAATCTGATTTCTTTTTTTAATTTTTTACAAGACTTTTTTGCAATGCATCTTACAATTAAAGATGAAATTGACATAACCTGTTGGGGTTTTAAGGACATGGGACTATGCTCGTTGAGGTCCTCAAAACTTTCATCGTATTATCACTATCGTGGACCCAAAACGAAAGCAAAAATCTTTCATCGTATGAAAGGAAGTTTTAGTTGGAATAGTGAGGGTCTTATGTACCTATACATAAAGGTGCACATGTGAATAGATCTGAACAAATTGTGAGCTCAGCTATTACTCTTGTCCGTACCGTTTGTGCTCCGTGGACACTCATTTTCTGTGTGCGTCATGAATAGATCCTCAGGCATGAGAAAAGGTGCTTGGTTCAGACAAGAAGATGAGCTTCTCAAGGCATGTATTCAAAAGTATGGAGAAGGAAAATGGCATCTAGTGCCTCAAAGATCAGGTAAAAGTTTAAAACAGCAAGTTTGTAGATTAGACACAATCAACTTTTTTTTTTTTTTTTTTTTTTTTTTTTTTTTTTTTTTTTTTTTTTTTTTTTTTTTTTTTTTTTTTTTTTTTTTTTTTTTTTTTTTTTTNAAAAAAAAAAAAAAAAAACCTTGTCCCCTTGGGTTTTGCAGGCTTAAGTAGGATAACTCATTGATAGTTTTGAAAACCATCGTACAACCAACAATGATTGTGCAATAACAATAACAAAACAACCCATTTTAAGCATATGAAAATAATAACGACCCTTTATTTCTAAGATTACAATTAATAGTTATAGAGATAAATACTATATGTAAGTAACATAGCTCCTTTCACTTTGCAGGTTTAAATAGATGCAGGAAAAGCTGTAGACTGAGGTGGTTCAATTATCTAAAGCCAAACATCAAGAGGAGTGGTTTTTCTGAGGATGAAATTGATATGATTAAAAGGTTTCACAAACTTTTGGGAAACAGGTGCATATAAGTTTAATTAAATATATTCTATTTATATAATTATAGGTCATTATATAATATCTTCATATATGCACTATCTACTAATTCATAACGAAATATATAGATAGCTAGTTTCTATTAGCAAAGAAATATTTGGGAAGAAGCTAATATGTTACTGCAAAATTTGGAGAGACAAATAGATAGTTACAAGGGTAAAGATAAAAAGAGGAGATGAAAAACACTTATAATCTTTTTATCATTAATTACTGCTCTTTACTCCATATATGTAGATGGTCACTGATTGCTGGAAGGCTACCCGGAAGAACAGCCAATGGTGTGAAAAACTATTGGAACTCGTACATTCGCAAGGGGATCCATCCCAAAGAAGACAAAGAGAAACCTGAGAATAACATAAAAACCCCTGTTGTAATAAAGCCCCAACCTCGAAGATTATCGACAAATTCACCTCGGCTGGGACAGAAACCTATAATTGCAGTTACTGATGATACTAATCGTGAAAAAGAGTGTGTTGCTCAGCCGTGTCCAGCTTCGCGGCCACAGCAGTGGGAGAATTTAATAGAGTGGTGGGAAAGTTTCTTAAATGACAAGGGAGATGGCGAAGGAGACAGCTCGTGGTTTTTATTAGGGGAGCAAGAACAAAAGTTTTTCTTGGACCACTGGGATGGGAACCTTTGTATGGAAAACCAAAGTTTAGATGACTTTCCTTGAGACACTATCAGCTGGAATGTAGTCTTTAGAGTATTGTGTTAAATAGACGTGAAAATAGGAAATAAGGAGATAAGAGTGTGTTCGCTTTGCATTTTTACTTTCTTTACAACCCCTAGTTGGTGTTTTGTTTCACCTTATATGTGTATTGTACTATTCTTCTTCTTCTTCTTCTTTGGAGATTAGTGCTATTCAAAATTCAAACCAATCCCACCAAACCGTGCAACTTAAACCAAATTGATGGATTGATGCCACTTAGTCTCTTTTCTTTTTGGATGAAATTATTGATTTTTTTCTTTCAAGAAATGGTGGATAATTAGGCAAAATTACACAAATAATACACATTATCAAACTACTTACACAAATGAGATAGTTTTCAAACTATTTACCTAAAATGGGCACTTTTGAATATTTTAACAAAAATAAATATGAAAAAAGTCAAGCAATGAACACGCTTTATAGATAAAGCGTGTTTTTTGTAAACATGCTTTAGAGATAAAGCGTATTTACAAGAAACACGTTTTACCTCTAAAATCGTGTTCTTTGGGAACACGCTTTATAAATAAAGCGTGTTCCTTGTGAACACGCTTTATCTCTAAAGCATGCGTGTTTATTGTTGACTTTTTTTACATTTAATTTTGTTAAAAAATTAATAAAATATTTAAAAGTGCCCATTTTAAGTAAATAATTTGAAAACTACTCCATTTGTGTACATAATTTGACAATGTGTATTATTTGTGTAACTTTGCCGGATAATTAGTTTGCTCTTAAACATTTTTTTATTATTATTATAGTTGAGATCGATTTCATTGTCATATGATTTATGTTTTTTATTAGAAGTATAAATTTATTCATATTTGTGTTTTCTATTNACTTTTGAATATTTTAACGAAAATAAATATGAAAAAAGCCAGGCAATGAACACGCTTTAGAGATAAAGCGTGTTCCTTTGAAACACGTTTTAGAGATAAAGCGTTTACAAGAAACATGTTTTACCTCTAAAAACGTGTTCTTTGGGAACACGTTTTATAAATAAAGCGTGTTCCTTGTGAACACGTTTTATCTCTAAAGCGTGCGTGTTTACTGTTGACTTTTTTTACATTTAATTTTGTTAAAAAATTAATAAAATATTTAAAAGTGCCCATTTTAAGTAAATAGTTTGAAAACTACTCCATTTGTATACATAGTTTGACAATGTGTATTATTTGTGTAACTTTGCCGGATAATTAGTTTGCTCTTAAACATTTTTTTATTATTATTATAGTTGAGATCGATTTCATTGTCATATGATTTATGTTTTTTATTAGAAGTATAAATTTATTCATATTTGTGTTTTCTATTTAATTTTTTGTGTTATTCTTAATTTGAGAATTTTTATAATATTAGTGCGGATAAATAAATGATAAGAATATCTAGCAAACACTTAAATGTAATTAGAATATGAAAGTACTTTTTCACTAATAAATTAGAATATGAAATTTATTTGACAAAAATCTTTGAAAAACTTTACTTATTTTCTGTAAAATGTATTTTGGTACATAATTTTATTTCAAATTGAGAAACCAACACAAACCAAACCAACTTTGCATGGTTTGGTGTGGTCAAAGTGAGTATTTTATATATGTAATTGCATAACTAGAACAATATTTAGTTGTTTTACCATGCCATAACTGCATAAAAAATATTTTCAATTTCAAGCACGGCAGAGTCATTCTCCCAACAAAAAGTTTGTCAAAGAGAAAATAAAAAAAGAAAATTATTGTTAAGAAACTTAAATTAAAAATATTCAAAGTGAATTTTAAAATTACACTTTATTTTACTTTAGTCATAGTATATAATTATACTTCTTGATGACTAATGGTTATTAGTATCTCATATTACACATTGACCACTCAAGATCATATAATGATCATTAATCATATAAAACTTTAAATAACTATTGAATCATATAAATTAAATGATTATTGATTAATAATTAAAATGAAATAAAATATGAGAACGACTTTGGTGCCACTTGTTGCTGAAAAACAACAACTGACAGGGACATATGTCATGTAAGTATTGGTTGAAGGAGATGAAGCTTTTTAATGGCAACTGATGAAATGGTTTGGTTACTAATTTGAAAATAGGCAGGAATTTGTTACGAAATTATGCACTTTGCCATGGACTTGTCGTAATTAAAAAAGACAGCCCTACATTTCATTTAAGAAAGAAATGAATAGAACAAGAAGAGGGGTTAGAGTTTCTGATGCAACAGGGAACTAAGAACTGGTTTATTGATGATTGATTACTTTACAATGCAACCTAACACACTTATATAACCAAAAGGCCACAAAACTCCTACTAAACAACTACTACCCAATACAATAATAATACTAATTGAAAGATAACTAGGGAACTATAATAAGAACAATAGATAAAAATAAAAGACCTATCTACCCATAACTCCTATAGCCCATGCTTATCGTATCATTCCTCCTCTCTTCAAGTAGTTCCTTCTCCGCAAGGAACATACATTCTAATTAAGAGATCATTACTAATCCTAATAGATAATTAATAAGGATAATCTAAACTATATAAAAGAAAACTATTTAGGGTTGTATCATCCCTCGCCCCTTTTAGGAAGACCTTGTCCCCAAGGTTTGTCTTCAGAAGAAGCAATGAGGCCTTCATTCTTGCACTTGTTGAGGAAGGCATCATCAGCTACTAAAACTTCTTTTGGTGACAGATTCAAAACTTGGACTATAAAGGGCAATCCTTCAAAAGTTGTGGTTATTTGAATCGCGTGGATGTTATTTTCAAAAGGTGTGCCTTCTAAGGGGATATCGATTGGCAACATTTCCTTTTGAAAACCTTTCATTGATGGCTTGGTTGACAAAGCTTCCTTCAATGTGTTTTCTTGAGATAATCCTTTTTCTTCATCTTCCTTCAAATGCTCACGATACTCTTTAAGGTTCTTTTGTATTTCAGCACAACTTTGCATTATTTCAGCCCATCTTTGCTCTACTTCTTTGAAGATGTGCTCTATTTTAAGAAGACTTTCTACTAGGTGTTGATCCATGGTGGTGGGTGATGGCTCTGATACCAAATGATGCAACAGGGAACTAATAACTGGTTTATTGATGATTGATTACTTTACAATGTGACCTAACACACTTATATAACCAAAAGGTCACAAGACTCCTACTAAACAACTACTACCCAATACGATAATAATACTAATTAAAAGATAACTGGAAAACTATAATAATAACAATAAATAAGAATAAAAGACTTATCTACCCATAACTCTTATAGCCCATGCTTATCGTAACAGTTTCTAACAGGAGAAAATGCTTTTATAAATTAGATTTGTAAGTTGTGGAGCTTCAATTGAGAAGAAAATGGTAAGTTCTTTAGGTTTAATGTTTTACGATTCAATTCTTGTAATGGGTATTGTAAGTTTGACTTCACCTAGGTACAACCCTTCTCAAGCTTTCTCACCTTAAAGCGGCGGCCATTGGCAAGGTCTTTCTCTCCAACACTCTCAGAATTATACCTATTTCAATATCATATTCAACATTATTTTTATAATTTATTTTAGAAATGGATGGTTTCCTCATTCTAGCTATAGCCATAAGAGACGCTTTTCAAAATGGGATTTTAAATTTTGACTTGCTTTTGGCCAAGTAGAAGAAGGAATTGAAGAAGCTACAATAGTCATTGAAGAAGGAAACGAGGAGAAAAATGGGTATATAAAAAAAAATAAATAAAGGAGTTTAAAAAGAGATTATGAGGCAATTTCTATGCCATGTATATGGTTTTAATGAAAATGAATGGCTAGGATTAGAATAATATGACATTGTTATGATACTTCCTAACATGACTGAATCCAAGCCACAGTTCAAGTATGTTAAGAAGGATAAAACTTAAGTAAAATTTTATAGGTGCTTGTGGTTTTGTTTTCTATTAAAACATTACATGTATATTATTTTTTCAATAAGTAATCTCTTAACAAACCCACCATAGATCTCACTCTTAAGGCAATCAATAATAGTAAAAATCATTCTTTAATTATAGAAAATAGGCACAAAAACTCTAATTGGTGTTGAGAACCAATCATGTAAAGCCACCCCTTCCCTTTGTACAAATCAAATTAATATTTTCTTCTATTTGATTCCATAAATGCCTTTTTTGTGCTAGTGATATGGTGTACTTTAACTTTTTCAGGGAGAGTGATTTATTTTCTTTTTTTTTTTTAAACTATTTGTTTTTTTTTTAAAAAGGGTTAAAATTCTTTCATTACTTCCTTACTCTTTATCTAAATTATTGAAGGATTAGTCTCTCCTCGCCATTTTTTTTGGTTACATGACGGCACGGAGGCTCGAACTCTTAATCTCCTACAAACTACCTAAAATTCTCACTACTAGACCACACCTAATGACTTAGTCTCTCCTCACTAACTTTCACATATCCAAAATTATTGAAAAATTGCCTAAGGAAAGGCACAAAATATTCAATTGAATTATTGTAAGAAATTACAATTTTGCTCGCTTAATTTCACACTAATAAAGTTAAATTAAAAAAAATGATGAAAATTAAATTGGGGTTTTTCAATTTAATAATATTTAATTGAATTGAATTAGGGAATTGTCAAGGGGAAAAAATAGGGGTTGTCAATTTGTGTCAATTAAGTTCAATTAAACTGGAATAAGATGAAATTATACTTTCTTCTTTCAATTTAAGATTAATCAAGTTCAATAAAAAAAATTAATTAAATTGAATAGAGGTTTTTTCAAGTTGACACTAATTATATGAAATTGAATCCAATATTTTATTCTACAAATTGAACTATTTTTCATTTTGGTGGAATTAGCTTAGAGAAATTAGAAATTGTATCCTATTGATGACCTTAGATAATTAAGTTGAATTTTTTATTACAAATTTAGTGATTGTTTATATTTAAAGTTGAATAAATTTCAAGAGTTAAAAATCAAATAAAGATTTTATACAAATAAATTGAGTTTTATGATACCAAACATAAATTATTTATCATATGTTAGAAACTCTTACTATTTAAACCCATAAACACATCCAAATTTTATTTAGATTTTCTTAACTTATATAAGATAATGTAGTTCTTTCATTTTTCTTGGTTAAAATATGACATTAAAATTTGAACTTTTCACCTCATACAAACTACCAAAACCATCGGAAAAAAAAAAAAAAAGGCTACCATGTTGCTTTTTCTAAAAGTTTTTTTATATTTTGGGTGATAGTATAATTACAGAAGGTAGTTACTATAAGGACAGAATTGAAATGGTACTCTAGTATACTTCCAGCAGGTCAAAGATGCAGAAAACGGGTTATTTGTCCCGGTTTGAAACTCATTCTACTTCATATCAAATTATGGCACTTTCTTTTTTCAATTGCATGGGGCAAAACCCAAAAAGAGAGAAAAACTAAAGAGAGACTAGAACATACACAAAGACCCAACGACATCACCAAGCAAGAGGAGGCAGTGGAGAGCTTAGAATGGAAATAGAACTTGTCTGGTATGATGAATGTGAGCAAAGATTTGAGAGGAAATACAATGGGTCTAGTGTGCTTGCAGTTGGCGAGAGAGAAAGAGGTAACAAAAGGGAGAGATAGTCCTCTCTTGGATCTCTCATTTCATTACATACCATTACTTAAACAAAAGAAATTCATTTGGGGCAAATATTATTATTTTCAAAATTTTTTGGTTAAGCTATGTATTAAAATTATTCAAAATTTAAGGATGTTGACAAATTGTATTTGTCAACGCTTTTAAAGAGTGATTTTAAAAACTCAATTACTCAAAACTGATTTTAAAGAGTGATTGACACGAATAACTTTACTTTATTGGCTTTTGGCTTTGTACTTGGATTTCAGCTACCAAAGTGGCACCCATAAAATATAACTTTAAAATTTATTTTAATTTATTTTATTTGAGTTTCAGTTATAATAATTCTCTCAACTAAAAGTTACGATAATATCGCAATAGACAAGTGCCACGTTGAATCCAACGAAGACATCAGCAAAAAACCAAACACTTCTGAAGAAAAAGGACAAAACTAGTGGCACTGGGCCACTGGCCGCTGGTAGTATATTTATCTGTTATATAATCGTCTTTTTCCACTTTTTCCATCGTAATTTCCAATCAAAATATTCCCAGGTTCCTTCTCAACCCTTTTCGAATCTTCCGCCCTCTCTCTCTCGTCCAAGGTTTTACTCCGTTACCAAATATGCAAAACCAGAGCCAATTTTTCTGGTTTCACCTTTGATTTTGATCGAATCCAAGTTAATAATCAGCAATGAAATTCGGGAAGGAGTTCAAGACCCATCTCGAGGAAACCATCCCAGAGTGGAGGGACAAGTTTTTGCGTTATAAGCCCTTGAAGAAGCTCCTTAAGCAGGTACCCACCACCCCCGGAACGGCCGTGCAAGGTGACCTTCTTCAACAGCAAATAGACGCCGAACCCAATTTCCCAGTGGTCGTTGATGGCCGGCAAGATCGTCCAGAACCTGCTGGACGGCCGCCCTTGGAGCTTGAGGAATGGTTCAGTGGGATTTTGAATGAAGAGCTTGAAAAGTTGAATGATTTCTATGTGGATAAAGAGGAAGAGTTTGTTATCCGATTCCAGGTTTTTTCACTTTCTCTTTTTCTATAAAGATTTGATATTATTCTAGTTATGTATTCTTTCTCTGTTTTCAATTAAAATGGGTAATTTGGAAATTTTGCTTGCGTGAATGGGTGATTGAGTACTTGATAAAGTTTAAGAATTTAGAGAGATATACAATGAATACCCTAGGCTCTATTTATTTAGTTATTTCAAGACTTTTGCCTGCTATTTTGGTTCAAGTTTGTTAGAATGGTACCATGCTACCCAACCTTTACTATAGAGTTATGTTATAGACTTTCTAGGAAGGTTTTGACATTCACAGGATGTCAGGATTGAGTTATGCAAAACAACCTGCATTGATGCTTATAATGCATCTGAAAGGTGCATTACTTTGCTTTGTTCAATTTGGTCCAATGGAGAGTCTATATTTCCCTACTAATAATGGTTTAGTGGTGAGGGCTTTGGGCAGTTTGTAGAGGTCCTAGGTTCAAACGTCCTTGTTGCCATGTACAAAAAAATAAAAGTAAATTTAAAGGCCTTCTTTTCTGACCAAGTTCCTTGATATATTTAATTTCCTGTAAAGGGCTAGGCACATTACAAATGTCTTTCCCCCCAATGCTCATCACACATAGCCTTACATGGCTGTAGTCAAATCATTGGCTTTATTGCTTCGAAGTGGCAAAAAAGGCATTAACTTAGGAGTTCCTTATGATAATGTCAAATGAGATTTAGGAATCAAACTCTGATAACTCCTGATTATTTGGTTAAAAACTCCTTAGGATCCTTTGTTTATGTTCCTGTTGTACAATAGTCTGTAGGTGATTAAGTTTTTCTCCTTAGCAATCCATAATGATCTCATACAAGTGGCTGAGTGGATCTGTTATGAAACTGAGACTGTCAGACTTCAGTTTAATTGAAACTACTAAGAGTGGCAGATGCAAATAATAAGGTTCTAGCTAAGACACTTTTTTTTCTTTTTAGTGGATATGAGGAGACACTCTGGATAATTATTTATAGCATATCTAAAGTTATGGAACTTAAGCAGTTATAGTAATGATGATATCAAATTTCTCATGTCATTCCTGCCAGCTTAATAAACTTCTTTCTTCTAGCTCAATATTTCTCCTACTGCTAAAGTAAAACAGAGAATCTGCAATTTTGTTGTTCAATTAACAGAATACCAGACGTTTGATATATCAATGTTATACTGATCAAATGCTTGGTCAAAGATTGAGATCGAAATTAGCAGCTACTTTCCAGAAAATCTTCATAATATTGTTTCTCTGCAAAGTACTGCTCCATTTTTTGTTTCTATTTTTAAAATTTTTTTGGCCATCACTGCTTTGTTCTGTTAATTTTGCCCCTTCATGATTTTCATCTTCAAAATCCAAACAGGAGCTGAAACAAAGAATTGAGCAACTTAAGGAAAAAAGCAGCAAGGGTAACATGTATACCTCAGAGAGTGAATTTAGTGAAGAGATGATGGATATCCGGAAGGACTTGGTCACCATCCATGGTCAAATGGTGCTTCTAAAAAATTACAGCTCCTTAAACTTTGCAGGTAGGGCATCTAATTTAACCTAATCTGTTTCTTTTGCAAGTAAGGAATTTGCCACTTTTATGTGAAAGTCTTGATTACTTTAGCTTTCTGATATTAGTGGTGCATCATTTATATATATTAATTTATGTCAAATATCTAGTGGAGTTGTAGTTTGGTGGTTGTTAGTTCTAAAAGCATCAACATATTTTTGCTTCAACAGGGCTAATAAAAATTTTAAAGAAGTATGATAGAAGAACTGGTGGATTGTTGCGTCTTCCTTTTACACAACTTGTTCTTCGTCAACCTTTTTTCACAACTGAGCCTCTCACAAGGCTAGTTTGTGAATGTGAGGCAAATCTTGAGCTACTGTTCCCCCTTCAATCAGAAGTAATTGAATGTACTCCCCCTACAGAAGATCAGTCTAAACCACATGTAGATAATGCAACAAATATGTTACCCGAGGCCTCCTCGAATCTTGGTGATCTTGGTGAGGAAACTGTGTATATATATCGTAGCACTCTTGCTGCAATGAGAGCCATAAGAAGCCTTCAGAAAGCAAGCTCTACCAGCAATCCGTTTTCCTTTTCAACCCTCTTTAGGGACCAGGATGCTGATAGTACTGGTGCTGTAACTGCTGAAAACTCTCCCGCAAATTCTCCAGCTACCTTGCAGAATGAAGAAGACACTGATGTTGAGGAAACCCATTCCATGTAGGAAAGCTTTTCTTTTGAGAGTTGCTTCACTAACTCATTTTGGCTCTTTGTTCTCGCCTTGTTGGTTGAAACGAAATGATAAGGTTTCTATCTGTCCATATACAATAAATCACGCATAAAAAATGATGTATACTTTCTATAGAATTGAACTTTTTGTTGTTAGGAGCAATAGTTAGTGTCTCTGGATTATGTTGTAGAATTATGGAAAATCTGACCTGCAGCATAGAAACAAAAATTGTAATGGATTATGGGAGATATATGAGCGAAAAACAAAATAATGAGTTGATTTGGAACTTCTCACTCTTACTCATATGGTTGTTACTTGTTACTTTTATAGGTGTTAATTTTGCAGCATACTTGCTTTACATATTTATGGCTGTGAACACTTTTCTTCCATATGCTTACATGGCTTTGTGTTCGCCATCTTCATAATTGAATGGTAGCGGTACTGACTTAAATGCCTGGTACTTGCCTACGTTGTTTAAGTGCTCATTCTCCAACCTGTTCACATAAATCCATTCGGAACTTATTTGTAAAGTAGGAATAAAAGAAGGCACTGGATTGCAAAACATATTTAGTTTATTCTCTTAGTTGACTGAGTATTATGTAAACCTAATAAACGGGACACTAAACTGCTAATATAGCTGCAAATTCTTAAAGCTAAGAAAAAGAGAGAGGTTCCTGTGCAAACAAATCTGATTGTATGTATGTGAATTCTACAAATTAGCATGCTTGTCTGTGGACTTTGCTCCTTCATTTCATTGTAATAGGTGCTAAAAAGTTGCAATTTGCTAACAATATTAGGCATTTTAGCTCTCAAGGTTTGTGAAGCCTTACTTGTGCTGAGAAGGCCATGCCTTAGCTTTTCTATACTTGTAGAAAGTGATTATCATGGCTATCCTAAATTCATATGATCTCTTGGATTAGTCTATTACATGACTCTTGGTAAACTGTTATT
This sequence comes from Cercis canadensis, assembly GCA_003255065.1. NCBI lineage: Eukaryota > Viridiplantae > Streptophyta > Magnoliopsida > Fabales > Fabaceae > Cercis > Cercis canadensis. The sequence goes on from QAOA01003028.1 coordinate 1,111,444, forward strand.
TATTCCCTCAGACTAAAATTCTAAATGTTCTCCATGTTGGTCTTTAATCTTCATCCTCATCATTTGCTTAGTGGGCAATAGCCTTTTCTATTCCATTAAAATAAAGAAAGGGTAATGTTTAGTGATCTTATCCTCTTAAAAGAGTGGTTTTCCTTCCAATTCAAAATTATTTGGTTCAGGACTATTGGTATGCGCATGCTCTACTTTCTCTGAAATGCAGATTCAAAGCACTACAGACTTCCAACATCATTACTTATCACATCATTCTTAGCCATTCTTAGTTTTGGTGAAGTAAAACTTTAAAACAGAGTTTTGGTGACCCACTTCAATGGCTTTTGAGATGCCCATTAGCATAAATCTTATTATATCTTGCTAATCAGAACGGATTAGAATTCATGCATAAATTCTGACCAAGACAATCATGCACTTTTTCACTCATTTACACTCTTTCCTTTGCTGCTCTATACTCAGATAAACACTAAGGGCCTGTTTGCTTTAGCCTTTTCTATTTCTATTTCCAATGAAAACGGAAATCAGGTGCAAAAACGTGTTTGGTTTAATAAATAAGAAATATTTCCATTGAAAACACTTGGAAACATTTTCTAAACTGAAAATGTCAAATAAACGTCTTCAGCATTTTCACTTATGACCGGTGGTAATTTTGTAATTATATTCACTTCTTTTATTTTTTTTTTCAACGAGACTCACCTCCCTATTTCTCACTCTCTCTGTTTCTCGCCTTCTTTGCTCCTCTCTAATTTCTCTAACACCAGCACAAATGAAACCATGCCTCTCTTTCTGTTTCTCACTCTCTATACTCTTCTTTACTTTCTCTAACACCAGCACAAATGAAACCATGTCTATTTATCTTTTTGTTTCTCACTCTCTCTGCTCCTCTATACTTTCTCTAACACCAACACAAATGAATCAGTGGTGGTGGCCATAATAACAAAAAGAAATCACGGCTATTAGTCGGTCAAGCAAAGCATGTAGATGGAAGCGAGCTCTAACGGAGTGCCAATCAGGGAATTCAGGACCCACAGGCAAGCCAGTGGCAAGAACAGCTCGAAGGTTCGGAAGGAATGCAAATTCGAACTCAGCATCTACACTCAAATTCTGTATCACAGAGGCCAGATTGAACTTGTATGCTTGAGTTATGGAGGTGGGTTATGAACTTATCAGCTAGACAAGAGAATGAGAGAAGACCGTTACGTACAGGAAGGGAGGATGCGGCATCGGAAGGAGCAGATGCTGCTCGGGCTGACATGTGCCGGAGTTCGGCTATGTGAGCTAGTTTAAACCGGTTATTGTGGTGATTGCATTGTGGCAGGGAGAATGTGTTTGCAGGAAATAAAATTGACATGGAAAAGATAAGCGACAAGGATGTGGTTTGAGAATGAAAATAAAAAAAGTTTTAACAAATATATTTTTTAAAAATGAAAATATAAAAATGAAAACATATTTTAAGAAATGAAAATAGAAAATAAAAATATAAAAACATTTCCTAAAACAAACGCGCCTTCAATGAGTCATTGCGTGTCTGCTATATAGCTATAGTTCAAAACGTTACTAAATTGCCACTAGGTCATGGATTAACAATGAGCTGAGTAGTTTGCAAGAACTTATGTGTAGGGTGTTCATAATCCGATAGACCCGTGAGAACCCACCCAAAACCGACCCAAGACAAGCAAATCGAACAATTCTAGATAGTGCACAAGTGAGATCGAACGGCTAACATTGAATAAAACGATTTAAGCCGATTGGTTCAGTCCTATGTCTCATAAATCAACCAAAACCGAACCAACCGACTCTTAAATTTCTTTATATTTTTTAATTTATTTATTTCCTCATTGTTCCAACTTCTGAGATATTTTTGAAATCTTATCCTTCATTCTCAGTCTTTACCCCACCCACCTTCACTAACTTCTCACGGTCAATCATCATAACATAAATCTTCTTTCATTGTTTCTCTCTTTCCTCATCCTCAATATACTCTCTCTCTCTCATTGTATGCAAATATCAATATATCATCTTCTTCTCCCATGGCCAAGTGATTTCAAGGCTTTGGATCAGGCACTAAATGCTGCCTTACTTAAAACAAACTCATTTCTCAAATCAGCAAATCTACATATCAGATCCAAGAGGGCAAAGGAGAGGAGGCCATTGGAGATTTTGAAAAACTCTTATTCTCTTCTATATTTCTCTATCGCTGATCTCCAAATGGCATATCAGAGGTGGTTTTTGGTTGTGAATCTACCATGAAACACAAACCTGCTCAAACCGACCACCTGAAACCAAACCCGCACAAACCGATATGTCTTAGTTTCCTCCATCAGTTTGTCGGCGGCGGGTGGCTGTTTTCTCAACCCGATGACCATCTTTCCTAAAAACCGACTGAACCCAACCGATGAATACCCCTAATTCTGCGTCATCACTTACCAAAAAAAGAAATTGTTGAATCGTAGAAATAAATACCTGAAAAAATTCCAAATGCCGCGGCGAATAATCTCCAAGCAGGCTACCAGAGCAGTTAAAGCTGTTCTATGCAGGAAAGGGGCTTGCCTAATGCCTAAAATCGATTGCATCCAAGCAAGTCGGAGTAAAACATTCAGTACCTGCAATGAGATTACATTTCTATTCATCACACAAATCTGCTGCTTGGAACCAAACACAACACTGAAGATTAACATCCCTTAAATGCAATCCAGTAACATACCATAGCAACAAAGTACACGCTTCTGTTTTGCACACAGAGTTTATCTCTCAGCCATGGATTTCTTGAATTTCTTCGCAGTAAACCCCAGTCCACGACGATATCCCAATATGTATTAACAATTGTTGCAACTCCTGAAGATGATGCAGCCAAAACTCTCCAAATCCTTCCTCTGTTTAACTCATTGCTAGTCCTCATGGTAATTGCAAATACTGTTGAGATGTGTTTAAGGCCATTAAGCCCGTGCATTACATGTCTCTCCTCTAGAAAGCGTCGGAGGCACTATAAAATAAGTCTCTCGTTATATTCACATAAACTACATGATTTAAATTTGATCACAAATGGTAAATCATATCCTACCACGAAATCTGTCAAAGATTCTTTGATGCAAGTAAAACATCTTAAAAGGGAGCACTTTCTTCTTTGCCGATTCACGCAGTTGATCAAATTGTTTTTAGAGAAATCATTTCTATCAAAAAAAACGAAACCTAAAGAGAGAAGCGAATGAAACCTTGTAACTATAAGTTGTCTACCTGGAAAGAACGGATCCAGAATGGAATGCTAGCTACAATAAAGTAAAATGTTTTATAAACATCACTTTGAAGGCACTTGTTTGATCTGGTCTTGAAGTCCCCCCAGATATAGTAGCAAACATAGAACTCCAAACTTCTCAAGGCCTGCACCTGAACCCAAAAGAGAGCAGTGTTGGCATAAAAGAAGATCTAAGCATAAATTGGATATTTCAGATTCTATTTGATGGTTGATTTATGCAAGAAAAAGAGATTATCTGGGATGGCTCTAAGTGAATAAAGAAGAGATTATCCATGATGGCTCTAAGTGAGGACTACAATTGTGATACTAAAATAGACACAGTTTAGAACCTCGCTTGTAAGCTGGTCTGCGAAGAAATTATCTGGGAAAGCAACCTACATAAATGAACAAAATCACAATAATTTTTATATCATCTTTATCAAAATTTTCAGCATAAGCAGATATGAAATTGTTTCTTCTTCTTTACCTTGTAAAGAGGAGCACAAATACAATGAATTGCACATTGAATAAGGAAGAAGCGGCTGGATTTATACATGAGGTTGAAAGGACAAAATGTTACAAGAAGCACAAGCTGCAACACAAACTCAATAGCTTATGTTGATGACAAGAAAAAATAAAGTAAAATTAAATGGAAAATCAGTGAACTTACAGTGAGAAGGACTAACGGAACCAATTCTGTATATGCTGAGAAACTTCTTGTTTTTTGGTCCATCTCCATATCCAAGTTTGAAAGAACAGCAGCCATTGTAAGTACTGAGAGGCCAGAACTAAGAAGAAAGAGTTCTCTATAACCCAATTCTGTTCCTTGCTTGAAGCCAAATATAAATGGGTAGTTGATTCTAAAACGCCTCCAAAAGTATATGTTTCCGGAGTACATGAGCATATGCAAGATGATGTATCCAAACAAACTGCAGATACATGAAGTTAATCCATCATGTCTGATATCACAGTGTCAAAAGAAATCTACTAAGTGGATAACCATTTCAACACCTAACGATCATGGAAAATGAAAATTTGAGATTGCTCCATCAGGCACAGGCATGCATGCACACATGCAAATGCATAGCAGCATGCAACACAATATGATTTTTAGATAAATATCTCTTAACTTACCTGTAAAGAGGAAATATGTTTTCCATATATCGTATACGACCCTCACTGTTTATAATATTTCTTGCATGTATAAGTATAATGAGTGCTACCATGAGAGCTATCGAGCAACCAGTAAACAACCCTGTCAATATGAAACATTCAAGTGCTAGTTTAGGAAAGTAAATTAATCAACACCAATCAAATGTTTGTAACCAAAGAACAAGAGGAAATGTAAGTAGGCCTTTAAAGACTAAATTAAGTTGTCTGACAAACTGAGAGGTGTAAGGAACCAAATGAACTACTCAGAGACAAATCGAAGGCGCTGCAATTTAAATGAGCATAAACGAACAAGAGGATTATATAGATGAGAACAAATGAAAAGACAAATATTTCCAAGACTGTGAAGTGAGAAGGTGTTTCAGTAATTTGCATCGTGATTGTTATTCACCATAGCATTACATTAGATGAGGATTTGCTACCATTAATTCAAAATCGATAACTCTTTATGTCTTACCCAAGAGAAATGTAATTCTGTGCCGTTCCCTTTTAGTTGTTGGTCTTAATGTGTTTATTCCTTTTCCATGATTCCCATTTGCAAAGTATTTGACAAAGGAAGCTTCCACCCTTTCCATGAGCCTATTAACCTGTACAGGACATGATGAGGCATGCAGAAATTTTAGTCTTGGAAGGTAACTTGATTGGCAGGAAATAAATGAATGAGTTAACTATAGAACCTCATCTGAACTGCTCAAATTAGAACTGTCCACCATATTTAAGTAATCCTTTGATGCATTCCTTGAAGTGATCTGCAGTATTATAAGTTAGTCTACCCTGAATTGAAAACATTGCAATGCAAAACTTCCTTTGAAATTAAATAGCAGACCTTGTCATACTTCTTCATTATCTTTGCGAACGCTAACAAATTCAAGAAGCTGCATATTAATTGAGTAGTATGTTCACTAATCCTGTAAAATATAACTAAGTTATTTACTCTAATTAGTTGAACAGGAAGGGAGAAAGTCAAACCTGTATTGTTTTAGAAGTTGAAGCTTCTGATAGAATTCAATAAAAGCCCTGCTCATTTGTTCTTCTGCTTTCCTCAGCTCTACCTTGCTGAATGACAAGTCAGTTTTTGAACTCATCAAGAGGCCTTTTAACGTTGATACTGGAGTTTCAGGTGTGTTCACATTGATCTTCACATGATCCAAAATTTCCAATGGAGCTGGTCTAAAACCCTGCATATATGCCTTTGAAGCAGTTTCTTCCACACATATTCGACTTTTATCTTCTAAATGCCCTTCACTGCTCATCTCAACCTCTTGAATCACTTCCATGTGCGAGTGTGATTGGCCTTTAAAATGGAATTATATTGTAAAAATGAAATGATTCTCAAAATAACCCAAGATTATACTACACTGAAGAATAAACAGAAGAAAAAAACTAGAAATGTAAGAAAAACTAACTCTTACACTTACCTGGTTTCGCGAGATTTATATGATGCTCCATTGAAGCTGAACTTGAGGTTCTGTTGCTTGCAGAATTTGTGAATGCCACAACTTTGTCCACCTTTATCCTGAGAGCAATAAGAGCCTCCATTTGCAAACTCAACTCCTCTGCCTCATCCATGACTTGCTTCACCTTCTTGCAATAGAAGTTATTGACCTTGTTAAACTCATTATCTAGCTTCCTGAAAAACACTAGTTCATGTTCTCCTCCATCTTCTGCAGACTTCAGGAACATAGTCTGGTTAAGCCCTCCTAACCCATCATTCTCTTCTGTGTGAAAAAGTATAACTTCATCCTCATTTTTCCCTGGAGACCCTCTTCGCCACCCGGTTAGGCCACTGAAGGCTCTATAGAGGGATACCCTTCTCTTGAGAGTTCCTTTTGGGGTAGATGCCATTGCTGCTGCTGATGCATTTTTCTGTTTGAACCATAAGATGTTTTTGAGAATTACTTTGAGATTGTTGTACTCCATGTATGCTTCTTGCCATTCTGGCACCATTTGTGATGCAAATTCTTTCCCAAATTTCATCTTTCCTCTTTACTTCTGCAGAATCGGTGGAAGTTCTAATAGAACTTAGAAATGCATCTTTGAGCTGCAATGTAGCTTTCTCGTTTCTATGTAATGAAGTTTGGTGAAGCAGGAGTAGTATATAAAAGAATATATATGAACAAAAAAGAAAAAATCTTTCTATCAGAGATAGAAGAAAAAAAAAAAGGAAAGAAGAAGAAGAACAAAAGAATCCTGGACTAATNTAATAGAACTTAGAAATGGATCTTTGAGCTGCAATGTAGCTTTCTCGTTTCTATGTAATGGAGTTTGGTGAAGCAGGAGTAGTATATAAAAGAATATATATGAACAAAAAAGAAAAAATCCTTCTATCAGAGATAGAAGAAAAAAAAAAAGGAAAGAAGAAGAAGAACAAAAGAATCCTGGACTAATCTGGTTTATAGATTGGATTTTATTTTGTGTCTGAGATATGGTCCTGCTTTATTTCCAATTAAATGTCGTGACCAGCATTCATCATACAACCACTACAATTGGATCCATTCATAATATGTACACCAAAATACATTTAAATTTTGAATTGATTATTTGGTCCTTTATTAATTGTGACAGGGGTTTTTAACTATTTGTAATTAATAGAAAATTATAAAGCAGATATTGTACTCGTGCACGTCAGAATATTTAGTGTATTTCATGAGCCCTCAAATGATGCCAAAAATAATGGAAAGTAACTTAATTTGCCAAAAATACTACAAATAAATAACATTTGAATTTCACCCCTAAATCATAGCCACGTTTTTTTCTAATAAAAAAATTTAGGAATCGATTTGGTTGTGCTAGAATCAAATGTATGACTCGTGAAATATTTTATCAACAAATTTCCATGGTTTTAAACCTAAACAATTCAACAAAGAGTCAAAACAAGCACCGCTTGGCACCCATCTAGTTGATGGCATATAAAATGAAGATGTAGTCTTTTGGGTTTCACCTTCCAAACATATATGCATTAAACCGAAACCCATCACCTTAAGAAAATACAAAAGGCAAGGTTGCCAAACTTTGCCAGTTTTTGGTTTTCACCTCGCAATGAGACCCAATCCCACCAACAACAACAACAACCAAACCAACTCTTAAAGGATATTCAAGAGTTAGGTGTGCATTAATTGTGATCTAGTTGTCTTTGCGTGCTCATTCATACATGCATCTACCTAATCTTTCAAAATATCATTTGTACATATATATATGTAGACTGCTATAAAGGTGTCAGGTGTTTCATGTCTGTGGTTAGAGAGGCATTCGTGGGTTGCTATTTTACATTAATTAAAATAGTGTTGCAATTCAACTATCAACAGGGTCGTTGTAGTATAGTGGTGAGTATTCCCGCCTGTCACGCGGGTGACCCGGGTTCGATCCCCGGCAACGGCGCTCTTTTACCTTTTCCAATTTTTTTCAAAACCTTCTGTTTTGGGATCTTCAACAAATCCATCCATTGGCTGAGGCATTCTCAGATTATGTAAAAGTAAAGATAAGATAAAACATGAATTAGAGAGGTGTAAGTGATAAGACGGTGAGAAAACCCCTTGACAATCATTTCAGAACATATATAACATGTTTTCAGTTATATGTCTATCTTTGCATAGACTATCAATGATAATGCTATATGTTACTACACCAGGCTGAATCATGTCACGTGTCTTATCAACTTTTGCAGCAATTTAATGGTAGCGCTTCTTGTTCCTATTTCACAATTGCTCCTAAAATCTTACCAAATTTCACTATGGATGATGGAGGATGCGTATACACCATGCCATTAAATGAAGCCAAAGCACCATCAATTGAGAGGAAATTCGCAGACTTTGGTGATTGAGAGAGTATATACTAGCCTCAAATTCTCAGAATACGGAAAAGTCAAGTCTACAATACACATCTTTAGAAATGGGCACCGGTGCAAAGCCTCTTAAATAGCTGAGATTAAGCCACATGTATGGTCCATATTTGATGACTTAATATTAATTATAAATAATTAATTATATTTTGACCCAAAAAAATTATGTATTTACATTTATTTTCCCACTAACCAAAAACATACACTCTCTTCTTTCTCTCTCTCTCCCTTACCCTCTCTCTACTCAGATTCTAACCCACTTCCTCGCCGGTGATGTTTCTCCGCATTCCGGCGCCGGGGCCTTCAATTGGTCCTTTCTCTCTCCTCTTTCACCAATGAGTGGTGAGTTTCCTTTTTCTCTAGGTAGGTACCTCTTTGATTCGGAGTTTGTTCCAACAGCTGCCACACGTGAGATCCTGATCGTCTTCCTCCCAGTGTTGTTGCCTGCAGGGGGAAGGAAGGAAAGTNCCTCTTCTTTCTCTCTCTCCCCCTCTCTCTACTCAGATTCTAACCCACTTCCTCGCCGGTGATGTTTCTCCGCATTTCGGCCCCGGGGCCTTCAATTGGTCCTTTCTCTCTCCTCTTTCACCAATAAGTGGTGAGTTTCCTTTTTCTCTAGGTAGGTACCTCTTTGATTCAGAGTTTGTTCCAACAGCTGCCACATGTGAGATCCTGATCGTCTTCCTCCCAGTGTTGTTGCCTGCAGGGGGAAGGAAGGAAAGTGGGGTTTCCTTCTAGGACCGGGACCGGGGACTCCTTGCTTGGCGGAGGCGGCAGAGTAGTTGACTGGGTTCTCATGGTTGATGAGGTAGACGACGAAGCAAACGAGGAGAACTCTTTCCCTTTCTGTTGTTCTTGGAATTGCTTTGATAGCTTTGTCTTCAACAACACAATGAAATCAATCAGATGCAAAAATGGTGTTGCACAGGCACTACTGTACCTCCACAAAGAATGTGTCATGTGGGTAGTTCACAGAGATGTAAATCCAAGCAATGTCCTGATAGACGCAGATCTCCAACCAAAGCTAGGTGATTCCGGTCTTGCAAGGACTTATGGGCATGGGATAAATCCACAAACAACCCATGTTGTAGGAACACTAGGGTACATAGCTCCTAAGCTCACAAGGACTGGGAAATCCACAACAAGCACAAATGTATATGGATATGGCATACTCATTTTGGAGGTGGGCTTTGGAAGGCGACCGATAAAGCCCCAGAAGAATGCTGGGGAACTGGTGTTGGTGGACTGGGTCAGGGAACTACATACGGTGGCCATGGGACAACGGCGCTAGCATGACAGTCAAAAAATTGAAATATCTGCAAAATTGATTTTTTGGGGTCAATGCATAATTTTATAAAAAATACTGGGTCATATTATTATATTTCTTAAAATTTGTTCTTCAGGTAACACTAAACACAATCTGAACCATTGAATAAAAATCCAATGTTCATAAAGAGACTTTGCACCGGTGCCCATTTCTAAGGATGTGTATTGTAGACTTGGCCATATGGAAAACAAAGGAGCAAGTTTGATTTTGTGAGAATATTGGGAGGAAAGTTGAGGATGGAGTACCTCGTATTCAACATGTTCATCTCGATCGTCCCATGTTTTCGAAGATTGTCTCTGATACGGATATATCAGTTGTTTCTTGATTCGGTTGCACTACCTCTTTTCCTAATTTACTCTCTCTTTCGAATATTTATGACATGTCAGTCATAAGTTGAACTGAACTGAAAGTGAATTTTTTTCTTTTTAAGTTTTTAGTAAAAGTTTATTTTATAATAAAATTCACTTTTCAGATTTTTAGAAGAATTACTAAAATAAAAAAATTAATAAATATTTCTTTCAAAACAAAAACCTAAAGTGACAATTACTAAAATAGGAAAATAACCATTAGTTAAAATGTTTAATAAAGTGGTCATTATGAGTGAGAATTAGTGAATCACATGATGATCAATAGTCATTATATAATACTCAATAATTCATTTTTATTTTGGTAAATTTTACTTTTCATTTATATTTTAAATGAAATCTTCATTACATTTCTGTTTTGATAATCCTTCTAAAANTGATAATCCTCCTAAAAGTTTTTTTTTTTATAACAAGTCCCTAGAAACTCAGTTAATCAATCAAAATGATTCATGAAAATTCAATTAGTTCATCAAAATAGTTTATAAAGAGACGATTTTGATCAACTAATTAAACTTTCAAAGACCCAAAAAATTTTAATGCATCTTTTAAAGACTAAAATAAACTTTTATTTTATTTTTTTCAAAGTGAAAACCTTGAACTTGTTCTAGGAGTGTGTAGTGTAGTTGGTGTGTAACTAGTTTTGTGTTTTGTCACTGCTGTTCAACAAATTAAAATACATATTAGACCTAAGAAAAGATTGCGCCAAGGCCCAAAGGCTTTATTTATACGTAGGCGCAAGCTCGATACTTGTATGGTCAGGCGAGCCATTGGCCCATTACAAGGCCCCAGGGTGATCAAAATCATTTTTGGGCTAACTGGCAATAATTTGGGCCGGTTTATCAATTTTTGGAGCCCATCAGATATTCAGAAATTGTGGCCCAAAATTCTGACTAACATGGCAAATGACAATTGGTTCGCAGGACTGAAGAACTCTGAAACCGTCAGTAAATGTAAATTCACAGATTCCGGTCGTTTATTTTGCCTTTCTCCGTTTTGAGTTCCCAGTAGCTCTTTTCCATTGCCGTTTTGGTTTGAATCCTCCTTCCCCCTTTGCATACCCGTACAAACCCTAACATTTCTTCATCTCACTCAGATCCCAATTTGGCCAAATTGAGAATCAATTTACCCCCGCAATGTCGGAGCCAAATCTTATTCTAGTTCTAACCCTAGTGTTTATGTTTGGCTTCGTGAATTCGATGAGGTTCGAGATCCAATCGGGTCACACCAAGTGCATATCAGAGGACATTAAGGCCAATGCCATGACCGTGGGTAAGTACAACGTTGTTAATCCGAACGAGGGGTATCCGGTTCCTGATACCCACAAGCTCACTGTCAGGGTAAGCTTATGACTCGATCACGAAACCGTAGTTTTTTATGTGTCTCCCTGTGGGTGCAGCTCATATTGTATATAAATATACAAACCCTTCAAATTGAATTTTTTTTTTTCCCTCTGCTTTTGATCATGAATCGGTATTCAGAATAATTAACCTGGAATGTATTTTTAACTCTCAAGGTTATAGCAAGTAAGTAGAACGAAATTGGGGTTGGGGAGGGGGATTTGTCTTGAGTTTTCTGGAATTTTTTGGAGGATTGACCTAGTTATAATGCGGTTTCAAGGTGTCTTCGCCTTATGGGAACAATTATCATAATGGGGATCATGTGGAGTCGGGTAATTTTGCATTTACTGCATCTGAAGCTGGTGATTACACAGCTTGCTTTTGGGCACCTGATCCCAAGCCTGCTACGACTGTGACCGTTGAATTGGATTGGAAAACTGGGGTTGCTGCCAAAGACTGGTCAAAGGTTGCTAAGAAAGGCCAGATTGAAGTAAGTAGTCTTATTATGTTCCTTGAATTGGCATTCATATATGTATAATTGTAATTATTATTTTACTTTGGAGTTTGGACCGTTAGGAATTTTAGATAATTAGTTCTTTGTGTTTAATATGACAAATTAACTAATAATGCATATCTCGTGTTTCAATACTGAATACTTAATAATGCAATGACGCTTTGCTGTCTTCCATTCTGTCTGGGAATGCATGCACATGTAAAGATTAGCTTCGTCTGGTTTTCAACTTGTGGGGGAAGAGTTATTATGGATTGTTAATTGTTCCTGAGTCACTATTATGGAACTAGCTTTAATTCTGAAGTTAAGTAACACCTTTTCTCCCCATTTTTAACGGTGATGAAATACGCTCTATGACTAGGCAACTTGTGTTTCTTCATTTCTTCCTCAATAGAATACTGTTTTAGTTATGATTTTTGTTTTCAAACTAGCTATTTAATAATGTCCGTGTTATAGCATGAAAGCCCAATTTTGGAGGGGGTGGTGGTGTTTGTGCTCTGGTTGTGATTTACAGTGCAAAGAATGTGCTATTTAACTCTTTTCTCGGGTGACTTTGATTGGTGAATTCTTGTAAATGTGGATGATATTTAATCTGTGCCAAAAAGGGTCTAACTTCATATGGTTCTTTGTTTTCCTTGTTTCCTCTTTTTAAGTCTTAATTCTTTGTCAATCCAATTCTCCTTTGATTAAATAAATCTAAAATATGCAAAAATATAGGTGTAAAAGGGTCATTGCGACTTCTGAACATTCAGTTTACATCCTATGCATGGAGAAAATTAAGGAATTGGAAAAAATTAATTGAGAAAATTTATCTAGATCAAGATTTGATGTTATGCCATGGTTATGGATCCAAAATTTTGATGTTAATCCATTCTTTACCTTTGGGGAATTTATAATGCTTAAGATGTCAAATTCCCATATGTAATCGACACTGGTTTTATCATTGTTCATTACACTTATTCCTGGTTATAAGTCTCTGTCTAATGGCTATAGTTCTTCTTTGTGTAATAGACACCACCTAATGAGCAGCTTCTAAAATGTCATCCTGATTTCTTTAACCTCTATAGGTTGTAGGGTTTTATGATTTCAAATTTTTCAGTCTTGTAATGTATGGTGTTAATGTGTTGTTTCTTCCCATCTGCTAGGTAATGGAATTTGAGTTAAAGAAGTTGTATGATACCGTTGCATCGATACACGATGAGATGTTTTATCTTCGCGAAAGGTACAGACATCTTAATTTTTGCATAGATATCTCCTTATTGTGGCTTCTTTTGATTCAATAGATATTGTTTCTTCATGTGATCTTTTGATGGAAAAGATATTTTATTGGATTCTGTCCAAAATTTCTTTTAAATGGAAGATATGTAGAATATATTGTTTTTGAATCAGAAGAAGTTGGAACATTTTGTTGGGAGGGATTTCCACCCGTGTATACTTGCTTATGTGCTCCCAGCTTTTGCATACATCCACACTTTGAGGAACATGTATGACTATTGTAATGCCTTGCGTCAACTTTTGCTATTCTATGTCTTTTAATACCATCTGAGAGTGGTCCATGCTGTTATCAAGGAATGTAATATTCTCTCCTAAAGAGAAGTAACTTGGTAGTTTGTTCTGAGTAACAAAATCCATATGCCCAACTAACAATCTTTTAACCTAGTATATTTTTTTATTTTACATTTTGAAAAAGGATCCACTTCACACAATCATCTAATCTAGTAGCTTCATTTAATGGCAGACTTTTCGCGGATTTAATGTCTTGTTATGCTTGTGGCTGATACAGGGAGGAAGAGATGCAAGAGCTCAACAGATCAACTAACACCAAGATGACTACCTTCAGTTTCCTTTCGATTATGATTTGCTTGTCTGTGGCTGGTTTGCAATTATGGCATTTGAAGACATTCTTTGAGAGGAAGAAGCTCCTCTAAGTTCCTCCACACAAGTTTTGCTATTTTTTTTCTTTTTTTCTGAATTTGGTCTTTCTAACATATGAATCCAGATGTATTATTTCGATCTCACTTTTATAATTTATATGATAGAAAATGCTGTGCATCACAAGTCATACTGATGATGTGTAACGCTGAACTGTAGATTCAAGAAACGATTGTGAAGGACCCTAATGTATAATAAATCTGAATGGTTTCCTCTCTGTCCGAGTAGCGAATATTATGACCTTATTATTTGATAATGGATACAAAGGCATTTAGAACGTTCTCTCAATGGCAAAAACTGGAGTTGGCAATGTCATTAACTAAAAGCTAGGTTTTACATAAGCAAAAATAAGCCAATGTTACAAGAGAAACATTACTTGCTTGTTAATTATCCCCNTCCGAGTAGTGAATATTATGACCTTGTTATTTGATAATGGATACAAAGGCATTTAGAACGTTCTCTCAATGGCAAAAACTGGAGTTGGCAATGTCATTAACTAAAAGCTAGGTTTTACATAAGCAAAAATAAGCCAATGTTACAAGAGAAACATTACTTGCTTGTTAATTATCCCCACAATTGTATACATCAGTACATTTTGTTTGCATTTGAGTTTAATAAGCTCTATTGAGCTTTTTCCTTTATGAAATTTAGATGGAAACATGTATATTGATATATATGAAGTAAAAAATGATGTGTAAGCAACATTATTTATTACAAAATGGTTTGGTTTTTATAGAATACTTGAGTTGCTGATTGTTGTTTGGCGATTAAGTTGGAAGAATAGTCAAAAGTCAAAACAAAAAAAATAGGAAACATACTTGTGTCGTTTCATTAGACTTGGCTGGCTTCCCAACAAGGATCTCTGTATAATCATTACACAATAGCTATACCATGAATAAGCTATCTCACAATGTAATTCATGTGCAAAAGGGAAAATTAACTGACTTCCCAACAAGGATCTCTGTATAATCATTACACAGTAGCTATACCATGAATATGCTATCTCACAATGCAATCCATGTGCAAAAGGGAAAATTAACAGTTACTGATACCATACATATTCATATTAAAATTTAAAATAATATATAATATATAATTTAATATTTTATTTTAGACACAATTTGTATTAATATGTCATAAGCATGATTATACGAAGAAAATACATTTTTTTTAGCTATTAGAGCATGTATAAGGTTACAAATACAGAACAAAGACTATATGTATATATACATATTTACTAATCAGAACAAAGACTAATATACTAAGAAAAAACCCCATAATAATTAGGGGGGAAGGGGGAGAAAAGTCCCTAACTAGTTGGTTTAGGTTTTTGAGAAACTTTTTAACTTTAGAAATGGGTACAGAAACATTTTTTATGAAAGTAATAATGATTAACTCAATTAATAGGTTTAAATTGCATCTAAGAAAAAGTTTTTGTTTTAAATTCTATTAGTGATCATTTGTTTGTAGGCAAGCAACGTGTCCATTTCTTAATAAATATTAATTCTATATTGATATTACTGCATGAAATATTAAAATTGAAAACCATCAATATTAAGTTGTTTTATAGTTTCCATCTAAAAAACAATTATTTGCTATGATTAGCTATTATAGCTTTAACATTATAAATAAATTCATCTCAAAATAATATTATAAATAAATTATTTATCATTCACCTTTTTCATGGCAGATAATTAAGTAGATAACAATAATATTAGTAATAAAAGTGAAAATTAAAAGATGATTTGTGTGTCATATTTATGTATGAGATAAAAAAAAAAATTATATATAACTTGTGAGTAAATTATTGTTTTGAGTCTTTTGACAGGCTCCTACACTACTGAGAAAAAAAACCGAGACCCCGGTACTCGTACCCTCGTAGCCGGGAAAGCTGGACTTGTGAGCTCCGTTCGTAAAAACTTCAATCGCTTCCAAATTCCAATTCTCTCTGCTCTCTTTGTTTGGATATCAGAAATCTCTCTTCTCGTTCCTCTATCAAAATTTTCACATTCATGGCAGCTCGAAAGAAAGGTACTTTGTTCACACCTTGCTTCTTTACTTTGGTCCTAGAAATTCCAAGTTATTTGTAGTTTGTTTGGTATTGTTTCCTATATACCCCTCGTTTAGGGATTTCAGCAGCTGAAAGTTTAGTTCTGAGATTTAGATTCGCACTGCACTAGTAGTGAGGCTCTGTGATGACTTAATTATCAATTGCCTATCTTAATATGCGAAGATAACTGTTGGGATCCACTTTGCAACTCTGACTTGACATGTCTGTGCTGCCAGTATCACCCTTATATGAGTAGCAAGTTTGGATTTTTAACTCTGAAAATGTTCAGTTTGAGGTAGAAATTGAAGTTAACACATTGTTCAATGGTATTTTTTTCTCAATTTGATTAATGTCTTTGCCTGCCATGGCTACTCTTGCTCGTAAATTGTAAAGAAAATGAAATTGAATTAAATGGAAAACAATTGGTATAAAATATGAGTATCAGAATATTGCAAACATGATATTGCAGAAAAGCTATTTTTCGTGGTTGTACAATGTGGTGGCCTAACCTTTGTTTGTGATAAATGAGTTCTCGCATGCTAGGTTTAAGAATTAAACTCTCATTCCTGTTTAAAATTAGTTTCCATATTGAACAGAAATTGAGCATTCAAGCAGCTTAAGAAGGCTCTGGTAGTATACCTGGGTGCTGCAGAGTTTTCTTTGTGTGTTCTTTTACTACAGAAGATAAGGGAGGGAAGGCTATGTGTGACTCTAATGAGGCACATTGATTGTTCTCCTTCATATTCACGAGATTTTCACATTGTGAAGCCATTTTAGAACATAGACATATAGCGATTAATGCTTCATCTGCCAGCCCCACAACAATGGCAAGCAACTACCAATCTCACAGCAACTCTGGCCTGCATGGCAGAGGCCTGTGTATCCATGAGAGACCTCAAATGCATTCATGGTCATGCTATACGGACATACCTCAATCAACATGCGGTGGTCCTTGGCAAGATCTTTCGCTTTGCTGCTGTTTCACCTTTTGGTGACTTGAGCTATGCTCACTGCCTTTTCTCTCAAATGCACCAAAGAACCACTTTCTTCTATAACACCCTCATTCGAGGTTACTCCAAGAGCTCATCACCTTCACATTCAATTCATTTATTCAACCAGATGAGGCAGAACTGTGTTAGCGCAGATGAATTCACCTTCACATTCTTATTGAAGTCACGGTCAAGGATGAAATTAGATTTGCCTTTGATTTTGGCTTCAGATGAGATACATGGGGCAGTACGGAAGTTTGGGTTTTGCTCACATTTGTTTGTTCAAAATGCATTGATACATTTATATGCAGTGAGGGGAATGCCAGTTTCAGCTCGTCGAGTTTTTGAGGACACTGAGGATGTGGATGTTGTTTCATGGTCAGGCTTGGTAGTTGCTTATGTGAGAGCTGGTGATTTGGAAGTTGCACGACAGGTTTTTGATGTGATGCCTGAGAGGGATGTAGTTTCATGGACAGCTATGGTCTCAGGGTATTCTAAAGCAAAGTGTTCAAGAGAAGCTCTGGATTTATTTTGGGAGATGAGATATGCAGGAGTAAATCCAGATGAGGTCACTATGGTGAGTGTAATCTCAGCTTGCACAAAATTGGGAGATGTGGAAACTGGTACAAGGATTCACCAATACATAGATGAGAATGGATTTGGGTGGATGGTTTCACTTAGTAATGCACTGATTGATATGTATGCAAAGTGTGGATGCATGGAGTTGGCATGGCAAGTGTTCAATAACATGAGGAGAAAGAGCTTAATCACATGGAACACAATGATAATGGCCTGTGCAAACCATGGTAATGCAGAAGATGCATTCAAGTTATTTGAACTAATGACTAGATCTGGTGTTATGCCTGATGGAGTGACACTTCTGGCCCTTTTAGTTGCATATACACATAAGGGGTTGGTTGATGAAGGGATTAGACTATTCCAAAGCATGAAAATCAACTATGGAATTGAAGCGAGGATTGAGCACTATGGGTGCATGGTAGATATGTTGGGTCGTGCAGGGCGGCTTGAAGAAGCATATAAGCTACTTACAAGCATGCCGATTCCAAGCAATGATGTGATTTGGGGCGCACTACTTGCTGCCTGCAGGATTTATGGTGATGTGGATATGGGAGAGAGGGTCATAAAGAAGTTGTTGGAGTTGAAACCAGATGAAGGGGGATACTATATTCTCCTCCGTGATATCTATGTAGCTGCAGGCCGGACTGTGGAAGCCAATGTGATGAGGCAAGCCATGTTGACCCATGGAGCAAGAAAAACTCCTGGCTGTAGCTGGGTGGGAGAATGAAGCATACAAGTGCATTCGTGTTTAGTATTTTGGATGGAACGACAATGGCTATACTTCCAGTGCAGTGCAGCACAGCACATTTACTGCAGAGTTCTCCACATCTTAAATATCTTTTCTAGGCCAAGGAAGCTGAGGAATCATCTAATTGTTTGATGTTGTACCCATGGCTTCTCTATATTGCAAGCTACAAAACTAGCAAGCAGTTTGGTTGAAATTACCATCATCACACTCAAGAATTATTGATGTTGATGCATGTTCTACTCTAAATAGTTTTATCATTTCTTCAAGTCTCTTTCATGCAACAATGGCACTGCAGAAGAATTTCAGCAATCAAACCATGTCACAAAGCAGAAGATGGGAGAATATTCTTGAATTGAAAATTGGTCGCTAATATTGTACAATGGATTGGAGAAGCAGAAGCTTGGGTTGCCTTTGTTATCAGTCTGTTTGAATAGGCAGTCATTTTAAGTGAACATTATCATCTATTAACTAATTACCTTGCCGCACAGAAAATTGGGTTGGTGAAGCCTTTCTTGTTCATAGAACTGTTACCTATAACAACACTCTCCAGAGGTGAAAATTTTGAAATATCTTTAGAAATGTTCTTTGATAGCACTACAATAGGGTAGATATTTTGCAGAGACAATTATGCTGCTTCAATAAGTATATATAAGCCAGCAACAGCAGTTAGCATAGATGTGGAGGAATTATTTCAATATAAGGAGCAACTTTGATTGTTCTTAGTAAAGTACTGTGAAGGAAGCTGCTGATGACATGGTACAGGAGCAACTTTTAAACCCCCCCCCCCCCC
>QAOA01003028.1:1130331-1170160 GCA_003255065.1 Cercis canadensis
CCCCCCCCCCTCCTCTTCTCCCCTTGTTTCCACCCTTTTTATCTGGTAGAATTTGTACTTTTACTAGAGATCCATATTATACCAATGATAATGCATATCAGATTTGTTAGCCAGCCATGTATTTACTTAAACTCACAGTTAGATATAATCAATTTGTAAATAATTGCCTCCTTTTTTTATTTTATCTTCTTGCTCTAATCCTGTAGCTGGATCTATGTTTACGATTTACACATGCTTCCAGTGCTTAAAAGGTTATTGCAGCAGGCTCTGATACAACAATGGGCAATTTAACTTATGTCTGTTTGAGCCTCTTGCAGAACAGCTGGCATATGCCAAGAGACATATGCCGCAGATCTAATACTGGTAAGTACCTCCTTTACTGAAACCATCTTCTTATAAGAGAATATGTTTGCTGAAGTAAGGGTGCTAAGTGACAGTATTGATTGCTGTGGTTTCCCTCAGCTGGGATCATTTATTGATGATGAACACCGAGGCATAAGGAAGGAATAGACAAGAACTTTGATGATATATTTCATGTCGAAATCCTCACAAGGGTGTCAGCTTAAATAGTATGATTAATTTTTGGAGAATGAAGACCAGTCTTTTGTATTTCTCTTCCTAGCTGAAATACTAATGTATGTGCCCTGTAGAACTCTGATTCTTGTTCCATCTCTAAAGAACGGTTGCTAACCATAATTTTTTTTTTTTTTTTTTTTTCACTCAGTTAAGATCGAGTTGAATGCACTAGGATATCATGATTTTTTATACATTAGTGCATGGTGTTCAGTTGTTTGGGATCCAAATACTAATTCCAACCATTGTTGGCTTGTGCAGCCCACATTTTATATCAATTTACCCAATCTCACACCTCAGATATAATGATTCTAAAGCAGTTTACGAATTGGTCTTCTTACCATGCCTGTACTTACTGAATATATTTCGTCGTAGGTAGCCATGCTTGTAAGTTGTAAGATTATCGTATATGACAGTTCAAAATCTTCAAATAGCCAATCTCTCTAATATTTTTTTGAATGAAATCTGTGAGGCAAGCACATAAACTGTATCTTGTGACTTCTTGGAGTTCCTCACTTGAGGATATTGGCTGTTGGCCATCCAGGATGTGATGAATGTGACCTTTTAATTATGTACACATTTCACATGTTCCACCTTTATCTAAATTACATAATATTAAATATATATTTTGTCTAAGAGTAGTGTTATTTGCATACTTTTAAATATACGAACACTTAAATTTAACTTCACTCACAAGTTTGAGAAATGATAGCTTTCCATCTCTTTAAAAGAGGTACAAGTTCAAGTTCTGTAGAAAAGAGAAATGGTATCTGATACCCAAAAGAAGTTTGAACAAACTGCTTTCAAGAATAAATAAATTGGCAGCGCCCTTCACAAACTAGGGGAGTTTTCTCATTGAAAATACAGCGAAAAATTAAATGACATACAAATCATGTATTCATTTAACCAACTTCTTATCATTCCAAAATTCTTAGTAAGAAAAGAAGATATCATATTGCAAATTTTTTCCTTTAGTAAAATATAAGATAGAACATTTTTTACTCAAAATACATAAAACTATGCACATGTTTGCTTAAGGGTTGAAAATGCCTTGAACCCTGGATCTAGACGTTTGAGGCAGAAGGCCTTTTTTAAGGCCTAAGGAAACAAGCACTAAAACTGTTGAAAACGTTTTAGACGAACATATAACATAATACAATTATGGATATATTACATACTATACCAGCTTCATGCTAGATAAAAGGGTATGGGCAATTTGATTATAGTAACTCGAGCAATTATAGGTGCTTGTTGATATAATGATTTTGCAAGTAACATCTGAAAAGCGCTTATTTCAGCTTACATAAACACAAAGGACCCATCCACACGGGTGACCAAGTTAACTTCAACAATGTTCGATTCTTCCAAGTAAAAGAGAAATCATTTTAACACACCAACTCACAAGTTTGGGATTTTATTTAGATTTAGAAGTCAAACAACCACACACTTAGTTTAGACCAATATTTCTTTAGGGTTCAAGACTCCATAGTAATAGTCTAGCACACGGAAGGAAAACAAGTTTCAAACATTTATATAGTAGCAACTGTGGCATGACTGCCATTCACGAAGCCAACATTGCATTTTGATCACTCTTCGTCGGAATCCTTGCGGTGATGATGCTTGTGGCGATGCTTCTTCTTCTCATCATCATCATCAGAATCATCATCCCCCTGAAATAGCAGATAAAGATCATACCATGAAAACCAATTTTAATTCGAAGTACTTCATATTACTCGAACAATTTATTGCACATTATCAGGAAAAGAAAACCCATTTCACAAAAATCCAAGATGTTCTTTAACCATGCTAGCTAGAATTATAAAACCATGTCCAAAGATTACCAGTGCATTCCACTCACAAAAGACTTAAGCAGGGGAGTTAACTCAGTTATCAACAAATAGAGAACAGTAACCACATAGACACACACCAATGAATATGCATGCACATATACCTTGCATCATTACACACACAGACTCATTAACTAAAGACTACTACTATTTTTCATCCTAGATATAGACATACTTTCAGTAACCATCAATCCAATGTACTTAAGATATTGGCATACGTGGAAATGATCGCACGTTAATTATGCAAGAAATCACCGAGATAAAGTCAAAACTGCAAATTCCACTATTCTTGCAGGTCCAGTTATCATGAATTTCATAACTATTTCAAGACAAATTGCACCACAAGGTATAAAGAAAAAAGAATTCTAGAACTTTTCTTGACTTCCATAGTCCACACTTCATGACTTGTATAACAAAACTGCACTTCTAGTAGAGCCAAATTGATTTAGTTGCATAAGCAAAACATACATCATAGAGTACCAGGAAGAAAATGGATGAAAGGAAAATGCTAATGAAAAAATATTGTCTCTTGCATCTACCACTCTACTTATCACCTTTATTCTCTAACGTTTTATATATTTGTTGCAAAGTAAGCCCATGTTGACATTTTGGGAATGCGGTACCAAAGAACTAAGCAAACAGCAGTCAAGCATATTGTACAAAAATCTTCAACCAACCATATACACTAGGAATAACAATAACATTAAATTGTCAAAATAAGGTATGAATTAAGATTTAATCCTGCAAACAACAAAGCAAACAAATCCAAACATATTAAATTTATGCAAATAATAAGATATTAATCTAGCTATCCCAGAAATGAAACAAGCAATAGTTTAAGGAATGGAACACTCACATATTTCTTACGTCCATAGCTCTCTTCTCCATAGCCAGACCTACGAGGCTGATCATCATCATCACGCCTCTCATAGCTTGGCTTTTCATAACTAGGCTTGCGATACTCCTCCTCAGAGCGCCCATAACCATACTCTCCCCCTTCCTGGCTCTCATAAGCTGGCCTTCCAGAACTTGGTCTCCTTGGAGGTTCATCCCCATAACCAGGCCTCTCCAACTCATTTCTGCCATAACCCGGAGCCTCATAGTCAGGCCTCTCAGTCCTCCCACCATAACCATACCCGCCACCCTGTTCCTCCCCAAAGCTAGGCTTCCGACCATACCCACCACTCTGTTCCTCCACAAAGCTAGGCTTCCCACCATACCCACTACCCTGTTCCTCCCCAAAGCTAGGCTTCCGACCATACCCACCACCCTGTTCCTCCCCAAAGTTAGGCTTCCGACCATACCCACCACTCTGTTCCTCCCCAAAGCTAGGCTTCCGACCATACCCACCACCCTGTTCCTCCCCAAAGCTAGGCTTCCGACCATACCCACCACCCTGTTCCTCCCCAAAGCTAGGCTTCCGACCATACGCACCACCCTGTTCCTCCCCATAGCTGGGCTTCCGACCATAACCAGATCCATATTCTGATTCGCCCGTCTCGTATTCAGGTTTGCGCCCGTACCCGGATCCATATTCGGAACTGGGTGCCTCATAATCTGGCTTCCGACCAGACCCATAATCCGAACTGGGTGCCTCATATTCCGGTTTCCGACCATACCCGGATCCATCCTCGGATTCACCATACCCAGGGCGATTCACGCCAGGGGGAACGTCATAACCCTGCTGAGGCCTACCTCCAAATTCGCCTTCTCCACCCGAGGGCCGAAAGGCCGGTGCAGGCCGTGGCTTGGGACGAGCATAGCTGCTGTACTCGGTCTGCAGAGCCTCTTCAGCATAAGCATTTGGCTCAGCAGAGGAGCTGTATTGGGGGCGATCGTAGTCGAAGTCATCGGAAGTGGAGGATGTATTTGCGTAGCAAGTCTCTTCGCACGGTGGGATCGGGCGGCCATAGGTGAGGGTAATGTTGTATCCACCACCGTATGGAGTCGGATCGTACTCTTCGAAATCGTCGACCTCGTCTTCGCCTCTGGAATAGAACGCCATCGTTTCACTGTTTGCGAGCTCTTATTCTGATCTGCGATCTTCTAGCTTTACTGATCGTAAATCACTTCAGCTTGGTGCATTTTGTAGCGGGATCTGAAAATGGTTACTTGAAGAAGATGACGATGCTCCACCAAAACGGCATTGACCATGTGTAAGTGAAACGACGAAGTCGTTTTCTTTTTTAGCGGGCCCGCAATAATATCAATGGGCCAACTGGCCCAATTCCAACGAGCTGTGACCCCGGCGCTACTCTTGTCGGTCCAATCATCTATCGCTAAAAGGGACACGTGGATAGTGGGCCATTTCACCATAACGCAAATGCTTTATATCCGTATTCTTTGATATGGAATATAGTACCGTCATTTCAGCTGCAAGGGATCTTACCAGAGGACGGATAAATATTTAAAGGATTATTTTTAAGGTATTTTTTATTTTTATTTTTGAAAGAGGTTATTTAATTAACCCTTAGGCTCAGAAGGTCTTTTTGATATGTTGCTCACTAAATTATGATTTTTGATCGCATTGGGCCTCAAACTTAACATCTAGAAGGTGTTACTAAGGATTTAATTCCTATATTAATTCCAGACCAAGAAATACTACTAAATACTAATTAACATTTGTAGTGCATCAGTAGCCAAAAAAAAAAAGTGGATATGTTATTTTTCTTGAATTACTAATCTAAGTATCATTATTAGATTTTACTGGAAAAAAAAAAGGTGTCATTATTAGAATAATAATGGTTCATGATAGTATATCCTCCCCTCTAAAAGGATCTTACTAATTACTGTAGTCATTAATCACTTAAACCAGTATGTCTAATCTCTAGCATTGAGAGAAGTTGGAGTAATTTTGTATGAGATTTTGAGTTTCAACTACCATGCTCTCTTACAATAGAAAGAACATTAATTGCTTATCTAGTTATTTAGCCTAATATTTTCAGGCAAATGGACTCACAAACTTGTTACCACCAAAATTTTCAAGAACATATTAAGTGGGGAACCTAAAAGGATAGTTTGTCTGGATAAATAGGATAGTGTTTAGAGAGGGAATGGTATAAAGGAAATTAGTTTAGTAACTTGTTGATAGTTTATGAGTAGCCAAAACAAGAAAGCGATGATGAATATGACTATTATTATTTATTTAGTATGTTGTTATTTAACATAATAATTATATATTAAATAAAATAATAATATATTTTATATGAAAATTTTTTAGATACTTTTAATATTTATGTAATATGTCATATTACATATGAATAACTAATAAATGAATAACACGTGTACAAGTTAATTGTTTTTAAATTTTTTTTAAAAATTAAATAAATTATATTTTATATCTAATAAAATATAAAAATTATATATGTTTGTCACATCAGTATAATATGACATATTCATGTAGTATCATAAAATCTCAAATTTTATATATAATAATTAGTAAACTTAAAAAGTATTTAATTTTCCCTATGATATCTATTAACACGCCCTTTTTCATATATTTTGTATTTAATTCTCAAAATAAAAAGATTAAAGCTGACACATGAACTCGAATTTGGAGGAGTGGAAATCAATCCAAGAAGGAGAAAAATTAGTGATAGATCTTGCCAT
Source organism: Cercis canadensis (assembly GCA_003255065.1). Taxonomy (NCBI): domain Eukaryota; kingdom Viridiplantae; phylum Streptophyta; class Magnoliopsida; order Fabales; family Fabaceae; genus Cercis; species Cercis canadensis. Next base: position 1,136,361 of record QAOA01003028.1, read on the forward strand.
ATGTAACCTTATTTGTTCTTTTACCTTTGTTTTCACTAGATGCCAAAAACTGGTAAAGGTGGAAGAACAATCAATCCGCCATTTGCTTATCATTTGGTGCATTGGGAACACAAACCAATATCCCTTTCTTCTCTCTGCTTTTTCTGTCCGATACGGATACGGATACCGATCCCATCTCCTCTACAAAAAGTAATCACCTTCTCCACGCTTAAACATTCCTTTCTTCCGAATCACCAAGACTGACCCAGACCCATTAGAGAGACTGAGAGCTCAGAACTATAATGGCAGCTCGTATAGTCTCGGTATCACAGGACGGAAATGGAGACTACCGAACGGTGCAGGAAGCAATCGATGCTGTTCCACTAGGCAACACTCGTCGAACGGTGATTCGAGTGCCTCCGGGCATCTACAAGCAGCCAGTCTACGTGCCCAAGACCAAAAATTTCATCACTCTCGCGGGTCTGCGTCCGGAGGATACTGTGCTTACTTGGAATAACACTGCTACCAGAATAGAGCACCATCAGGTAAGCCTGCTACGTTTTCTTCTGCTCATTTGTGTAAGTGGGTATCCCTTAATTGACCTGAAATTGTTCATTTTTCTGGTCAATTTTGTTGCAGGCTGCTAGGTTGATCGGGACTGGGACCTTTGGTTGTGGGAGCACCATTGTGGAAGGAGAGGACTTCATTGCTGAGAATATTACGTTTGAGAATTCCTCCCCTGAGGTAATGCTTGTAAAAATTTGATGCTTTCATGGTGTTTACACTTATTTCCACTCTCCTCAATATTATTGATTTGGACCATTTGGTAAATGGGCATATATGCATATGGGTAAATAAAATTGATTATTGAGATAATTCTGGGTGTCATGTATATTAAGAAAAGACTGTTTGATAAAAATGTTAATTATTAGGAAACTTTCAGTTTTGAATGCTATTTACTTTCATTAGAAGGTATACAATCTAGATTGTTCCCATTGTTTGTCGTGTTGATCCTTGTAGTTGGAAGTCATCTCTTCACTTACAAATGCAGTGTTATGGGGGTACCGGTAGCTTATAGTTTTTCCATGGAAGATAGATATTTTTTTCGTACTCATTTTGTCACTAGTGAAAGTCGCGGTTGTAAGTTCAATGGATGATTTTGTAAATCAGTTGTGTATGTATATTCCAAAAATAGCATCTTTTTAAAGCTTTATGCAGACAAAATTTACTTACATGCGCAAACTGTGAAAAACCTTATACAGTGCTTCGCTTTCTTTCTTCTTTTTGGCAGGGTTCAGGGCAAGCAGTGGCAATTAGAGTGACAGCAGATCGATGTGCCTTCTATAACTGTAGGTTCCTTGGATGGCAGGTATCTCCACTGTCTTGATGTTTTAGTTTTATAGGTTAGAGAGGCTTGTTGAAGTATTTTATGTGGCGAAATAGACATGGGGAGATATTGACATGCTATAAGATTCTCCTTTTCCCATGAAAATTCTTTAGAAATGCGTTAATTGATTTTTCTTTTTGATATGTTATTACATGATTTCTTTGTTGGGTGAGGTCTATGTGTGAGTTATAATTGCCATGTTTCTAGCCTGATGTTTTAAACCAATAGTTTAAATTAACTTGGGGCTTGGCAGACTAGATGGTCTTATGTGCAATATGGTTGTCAGAGGTTCTGTTTTATTTGAGGACAATCTAAAGGAGGTACCAAGGAGATAAATTTCTTACATGATTATGGTGCAGGACACTCTGTACTTGCATTATGGCAAACAGTATCTAAAAGATTGCTATATTGAAGGAAGTGTGGACTTCATTTTCGGCAATAGCACTGCTCTTTTGGAGCATTGTCATATCCACTGCAAATCTCAAGGCTTTATAACTGCACAGGGCAGAAAATCTTCACAAGAAAAAACTGGTTATGTATTCTTGAGGTGTGTTGTGCTGTCTGAATATCATCTTCCCACCATGATTGAAGTTTTCGACTGTAGTCCTCCCTTTCACCCTATATTCCTTTTATGTTCTGGACTTTTTGGTTGCTTATGTTATATGTTACCCATGAATGGTGTTGCAGATGTGTTATCACAGGAAATGGAGGCACTTCATACATGTATCTTGGTCGACCCTGGGGACCTTTTGGAAGAGTGGTCTTTGCTTACTGTTACATGGATCCATGTATAAGGCATGTTGGCTGGAATAACTGGGGAAAAGTTGAGAATGAGAGAAGTGCTTGCTTTTATGAATACAGGTATCTCATATATGTTTCCGTCTTGTATTGTACTGCTAATTTCCTGGTGGCATCCTCTGGAAGAAATAAAATTCAAGTATATGGTATAAATCTTTTCTAATTAAATTTATGGATTTGATTTCAACCAGTACAAATGGAGTTCAAGTTTGGATAGTAAATTTCTTCTTATAAAAGAGTAATTATTTTGAAACATTGATCTATATTTGCTTGGCAAAAGATACAAAACGAAGTTCCATTTTGCTCAGAAATGTATCAATTTCCACTAATAACATGCATATATGAGATTGTTTGAGATTTAACTTCATTTCATGCATGTGCACTTTATCTGGTTGCTCCATTAGAACAGTAGATTCCGTGTTTGGCCTTCAATTGAAGTACACTTTAGCCTTCCTTCAATCTTTTGAGTAATTTTATCAACTGCAGGTGTTTCGGACCGGGTTGTTCTCCCCCAAAACGAGTAGCATGGGCTAGAGAATTGGTGGATGAAGAAGCAGAGCAGTTCCTCACGCACTATTTCATTGACCCAGAACCAAGTAGACCTTGGCTTGCCCAAAGAATGGCCTTGAGGATACCATATTCTGCTTAGAAATTATTGAGGTGACATGGGAAGGCTTCAAGCAGTTAATCACGTAGGTTGTGTGCTTAATGTCTTATCATAATTTATGCTAAATTCGCGTCCTTGTGAATCTTATGGCTTGTGAAGAATCAGAGATATTAGATGTTCCTGTATGAGGTTCTTTGCAAACTATGTTTCTTCTGCCAAGGATTCTCTTACCCACATGTGTATTCAGATGAAGATCTGGTGAGTTACAAAGGATAATATGTCGAAATAATTTCACAATTTTGAGCAACTATTTAAAAGTGTCATTTTTCTGGAGCAAGACAGTTTTTTGCATATTTAGAAAATAAATCAAGAAAAGATGATATTCTTGGTAGAAAAATGTCAGGGAATCAATGTTGCAATATATTGATATCAATTTGTTAACATTAGGGTCACAAAAACAGCTTGAAATAGAAGAATTATTTTTCTAAAAAAATAAGAATTGCAATTCTTGTTCACCAAATTATAATTAGGTTCCTGCCGTCATGACAGCATTTTCTTCCTCTATTTGAGGTTACCTGTTACCTGCACGAAAGAAAAGCCAAAATATCAAGTGCTTGTTTGAGGTGAGACCTCCTCGCTTCAGATAGCTATCAATTAAGCTGTCCACTTGGGCACTTAGAATCCCACACGCCTTGGACTTGGACCAGAACTGTGCAAATTAACACCTTCAGCCTTATACCATTACTAGGTTCTCTTGCTTTCCAATTTTCTGAGAAGACTTTGTATAAGAAGGTAAGAAGTGAAAGAAAGTTTTGTTAGGGTGACCATGGCAAGAGTTCTCCTTCCTTGCCAGCCCCGGTTACCCTGCACTGCTCTTCCACTTGAAAAATGCAAGGGCCAATTGAAGAACCATAACCAGCATTCGCATTGGCCTTGCCGCGCCAAGGCAGTATCAGATTCCAGGCATTCAGTGAAACAGAAATCTTCCTCCTTCAGTTTCAGATGTACTGGTGATTCTCCTCTTGTGTCGATATGTGTCCAAGAACAAGGCAATTCTGAAAGAAACAACAGACCTAAATAAATTATGGGGTTTGGATGTGAATCAAAACATATGTAATGATTTGTTTTGCAGGCTTCCTTTGATCAATATATGGATGACGAGGGCAGAGTGCTTGGAGCTGTATTTCCAGAAAAAGGAACAAGCCAGCAGCTAAATGAGGTATTTTGCATCCATTACCCAACCCAGCTTGGTGCTTGTTGGAGACTTCATTGTTAAAACAATCTTTTTAAAAGTGTGATTATGTGTTTAGGAAGAGTGGAGACTTAAAATGCAAACCTTATTCCTAAGGGTCCAGCCAATAGTGGACATGAGAATAAGATTCACAAAACTTGTTGAGCTTCAAACTGTAACCACTTCCCTTCCATTAAATTTGCTCTAATCAAGTAAGGGGGAGTTAATTATGGATTTTCTTTGCAGACAAGGTGGGAGTTCCAGGGCTTCAATGCCAATTACATGCTTTTAAAACTAGATGTTAGAGGAGGTTTTTACCCGGAAAGGTGAGGAACACGAAGCTGACTTAAGAATCAAATAGAGATGCATGTAAACTTTCTTGTTTCTCCAACACTCACTTTAATTCCACAAAATGTCTTAGAGAACATCATTGATACGGTTAGATTCCCTTTGGTTTGCCCTATGATCCTACTTCATTTAGCGTATGCATGCACATAACTAAATTTGTTTAGACCAAATTGTGTTGACATGTTGATTAACAGGTTTTCAGTGAAGTGGTCAAGAAATTGAAGAATGAATATCATGGTAAATTGTTAGCAGATTATAACAAGTTCAAGGAGAAATCAGCCTAACTCAGATGAAACTACCTATACAATTGCACATTAATATCTATAAAGCCAAATCCCATTAATATCCATGTTGAATAATGTAATTGCGTAATGATATATACACAAATCTCAACTTCGCAATAAGACACAAATTACACAATAAGTAAAATTTGAGTTCAAGTGATCTCGCTTAAATTTTTTAAGAGAATTTGTCTAAGTTTGTACACATCTGTGTAGTTAAAGATAGTGGAAATATAATTTTATCTTTCCCGGTTGACATGGGTTTCTTTCCAAGTTTTGAGAATTACAATTTTGTTGCGTCGAAACAAAAGAGGTATAGAAGTGAAAGTAAGTAGTTTAATTAGGTTTGAGTGGAATGCATTGGGCATGATTATGCTAAATTCCTTGCGTCGATATTTTTATTTTTTAGATTAGTTTTGTAATATTAGTTCTGTCTCAATTAAGGATGAAACTGTATTGCTAATGTTAAAGAAGTAAAACTTTAAAAGGATACTGTAATATCCTGAAATCATTGGTCTGGTCCAATCACTTTTGATTGGACCTATTGTTATTACTAGCCTCATCAGAAGCCCAAATATCTTAATGGGCTTCATCTCTCTCTTATTTATTGTTTATGCCGTTGAACTAACTTATAAATAAAGTAAAATTATACTTGAGAAGGTGACAAGATACTTTAATGATTAAGTATTAAGTATTTTATTATAAATGTTCCACTAGTATATTGCCCCGTGCGATGTCCGGCCGGCAGGGGGCAACACAAAATATAGTTTGTGATCACTTTTTACTTACATGATGTTTTATAATTTGATAATGTAATATCACATCAGTGAAATAATATTTAATACTTGATTTGAATTGCTACTAATATAATTTTTTACTAAGGGATTACCACTTTTTTGTATACTTAAAATTATATTACATGACCAATAAAAAAATATATAAGTACACATTTATTCTGTAAAAATATCTTTAGAATTTGCTAGCCTCATGAAAAGCCCAAATATCTTAATGGGCTTCATCTCCCTCTTATTGTTCGTGCCGTTGAACTAACTTATAAATAAAATAAAATTATACTTGAGAAGGAGACAATATACTTTAATGATTACGTATTAAGTATTTTATTATGAATGTTCCATGTTCAAATCTCATCCATACTAGTGGGGTTNTGTGATCACTTTTTACTTACATGATGTTTTATAATTTGATAATGTAATATCACATTAGTGAAATAATATCTAATACTTGATTTGAATTGCTACTAATATAATTTTTTACTAAGGGATTACCTCTTTTCTGTGTACTTAAAATTATATTACATGACCAATAAAAAAATATATAAGTACACATTTATTCTGTAAAAATATCTTTAGAATTTGCTAGCCTCATGAAAAGCCCAAATATCTTAATGGGCTTCATCTCCCTCTTATTGTTTGTGTCGTTGAACTAACTTATAAATAAAATAAAATTATACTTGAGAAGGAGACAATATACTTTAATGATTACGTATTAAGTATTTTATTATGAATGTCCCATGTTCAAATCTCATCCATACTAGTGGGGTGGGATTATAAGATATTATAGGCTACTCCTCCAATAGACCAAAATTATTCGAGAGAAAAAAAAAATGAAGAGTAAATTACACTCACTCTCCCTCTAATTTGTCAAAATGGCATTCAACTCCAAAATTGTCAAACAAATTACACTTCACTCCATTTAGCCATTCGAATAAAATGTAATTAATTCTTTAATTAAGATATTATCTTTAAGTTAAGCCTGGCATGATTAAGTTATCTACAAATCTCTCCCTTTAGCTCTAATCTTTCACATAAAATGGTAGTTCTTTATCGTCACTAGTAGCAAGTAAGATATAACCAAATCTTGCTATTTTAACTTTGCCTTTCACCTTAATCATTGAATCCCGCAAACCCATTGAAAGCCTAAGCTCCTGCTTCAGCACTCAAGTTTCCTCTCTCAAGAAAGGCCAATACTCAATTTGGTGCTTTATCTTTGGCAATTCATAACCTATGTAGTATGGGTACAAGTATGAAATGTCGACATTTAAAAAAAAAATAAGAGTATGGATACGTTACGTCATATATATATATATAATAAAAAAAATTTAAAATTCTCTAAATATTAAAAATATCAACCATTAATCCTTAACAAATAAGTAACAATTAATAAATATTAACTCAAAATATAAATTATCAATCAAAATTCAAGTAATAGAATTTATCATATTTGATTAAGTATCATCAATATATTTTAAATCTTTTTTAATTAGATCAAGTGCATTATAAAAAGTCACCAAAAAAATGATAAAATCATTATGAAAATTAGGATTAGTTACACAATGAGAACATTTTGAAACACTTTCAAAAAAATAAAAGATGCATTTCTTACATTGGTACGTGTTTCGCATTTCAGAGATGTCTTCGAAACGGGTACGTCTCCTTTGGTGCTGTTTTGGTGCTATGCAGTTCATAACAAAGGAAGGTGCAAATCCTGCAATCTCAAACTCCTATTTAAAAATGATAGCTAAGCTGTTAAGTTGATTGTTTGTTCATTGTTGGAGTAGTTAAAACTTAAAAGGTGTGGAATGAAATATTTTAGTAACTGGTGTCATTTTATTGAACCTCAAACTATAATTTACTCAAAAATTAAAACTACAAGAGAAAACAAATGCGCTTAATGGAGATGCGAGGGATCGAACCCCGTACCTCTCGCATGCAAAGCGAGCGCTCTATCAATTGAGCTACATCCCCATGTTAGCTGATATTTAAAATATAAAAATTAGTGTCTCCTTAAGAATGCAATTGAGAAATTACGATATGATGCGTTCCAAAGGCTGTTGGAGCAAATAGTTCTTAGCTTTTGGTATGATTTTCCATCAAAAAGTAAATACAACTTGTGAACATGCTTTTAGTGGGCATGGCTTAGTGAGGACTGAGCAATTTTGTTTCAGGCTTGGTTTAAGAGCTAAATAATAAAGAAAAGAAAAAGGAAATGAATAAAAGGATAAGATGTGATTCTTATTTCCCTTTTGCAATGTTTAAAATAAATAAGGGAATGGACAAGAGCGTCTTGTATTTGCCTTCCATAGCATCTGTATTAGGAGTAGTACCTTGTCATGCTTCCCACAATCAGTGCTAAGTTGGTACACAGTTTAGCCTCTTGCTATATTTTGCTAGTACTCCTCTGATATAAGAATTTCTTTCCTATCCGTCCTTTCCATGTGGAAAAAGAGAAGAAGAAAAAAAATTATCAAAAGGCATTGATGGAGTTGGTTTAAATGAGATAAATGGGTTAAACAGGTTGCTGCTACTTGTAATTCTAGCCATGTAAATACTGAATAAAATCATTTGGTACAAATTGGAATTGATTTTCTTCATGCATTCTGTTGCAGCTGCTGTGTTGGCCAAACATCTGCTGCAAAATTTACTTTCTCTATAACCAAATCACTCCTTAAAATGGGAGAGAACTTCACTACCAAGCGGTAAGCTTGTCACTTAGATTATTCAGCATGAAATCATGTAAACTTGCAAGTTGCAAGCATATGGGAAGCAATATCTTACCCTAAAATTCCTGTGGTGGATGATACAGATTATTTTTAAGAACAATATATTGCGCCTTCCAGCCACGCTTCTTTGGTTGGTTAATGGATAAGTCACCAATAGTCAGAACAAGAACAAGACCCATGCTTGAAACTATGGAAACGATAACGATCCCGGACAACAATTTCACGGTTGTATACCACAGAGGCAATCTTAATTGCAGAATGACAGTCTTGGCATATCCTTAGATTCTTGAAAATATATAGAGGAGAGCCAGATATTGTCCTTAAAAGGCCAAGACAGAGAGCCAGCTTCTCACTATGAGTGAACAATACCTGCTCTACCTCCTCCAAATCTTCTGTGCAATCATCCTTGCCAGAACAACCAAATAAAACTTGAGCAGCTGTATTGGGAACATAACCAGCCAATCTTAACCTGCGAATCATGACATCTAACTTTGTGTAAATCTCTGCGGTTTGTGGGTGTGACTTATCCCCAGCGCTGAACTGATGAATTTGGGCATCAACGTATATAGAACTCATTCCTGGCACCTTTCTGATACCCCTCTTCTTAAGAAACTGCCTAAGGGAACTAGCCTTTCCCTCTTTTCCAGCCAAGGCATACATGTTTGAAAGCAGGATATGATACTCTGTGTTGAGGGGATTCATCTGAACCAGCTCTTGCATTATCTGTTCACCCAAGTGCAGCTTACCGTATATGCGGCAAGAACCCAGTAGGGACCCCAAAACCACTTCATTTGGAGGAACTGGCATCTTTCTCATCAAGGCCTCAGCTTCTTCCAGATGACCAGCCCGACCCAGAAGGTCCACCATGCAAGCATAATGTTCTATCTCTGGCCTTATGCCATAAACAGATTCAAGGTCGTGGAAGTATAGCCGACCCTGTTCAACTAGACCTGAATGGCTGCAGGCACTTAACAATGACATAAAGGTCATAGAATCTGGTTTGGCTTCTTCAACCATAAGAGGAAACATATCCACCACATCTTTACCCCGTCCATGCATGGCCAACCCACCAAGCAGAGCATTCCATGCCACCACATTCCTTCGTGGCATGTACTTGAACACTGTCAATGCGGTGTTTATCCTACCACATTTTGCATACATGTCAACCAAACTTGTGTTTACCATTATATGTGTACTCCTTCCCATTGTTTTAATAGCATAAGCATGAGCCCACCTACCCAAACTCACATCACCTGACTGTGAACAGGCTGACAAAATTGAACAAAGCGTAACATGATTCAATCCCAAGCCATAATCAGAAACCATTTTACTTAGAAATGAAAAAGCTTCCCGGGTAAACCCATTTCCTACATAACCCACTACCATAATGGTCCAAGCAACCTCATTTTTTTCAGGCATCCTCTCAAAGACCTCCCTTCCACTTTCCATTCCTTCCCATTTAACTGCTCCTTCCAAAATCACAGTCCACGACACTACACTATGCTCCTTCATCTCTTCAAAGACCCTTCTCGCCTCACCCAATAATCCACACTTAACATACATATCCATAACCGCATTGCATCCTTTCATATTGCTCCCCAAACCAGTTTTCAGCACACCTGCATGTCCTTGCATCCCAAGCTTAACATCCCCAAGTCGGGCACATGCATTGATCACACAAATCATGGCCACCTCATCCACCGGCACGCCCTTTCTTCGCATTTCAACGAACAAATTAAGCGCCGTTAGAGGCAAGCCATGGCGGGCAAAGCAACCAATCAAGGTAGTCCAGTCCACAGAGTCCTTGTGCGATTGAGGTATTTCATCAAACACCTTGCGTGCATACGAGGCACGCCCACAAGTTGCATACAAATGGAGGAGGGAGTTGCGGAGGAAGTAGTTCGCGAAAGAGACAAGGCCAGAGACAATGATGGTGGCATGGAGTTTCTTGCCAGTGTCGAGACAGGACTCTCGAGCGCATACTCGAACAAGAGAGCGCAAGCGTAGAGCGAGTGATGTTGAGGAGGCAAAGTGGGTCGTCCATCTCATACCAAGCTAAGTACCTAACACTAACAAGTAATAAGACTACAACTTATCAGACAGAAAAGAAAGACTGAAAATTGAACTTTAAGAGTCGATCAAATTTAATTGGGCCCCTAGTAATAAAAAAAGAAGGGAAAAGTCTTAAAAACCTCCTTCAACTATGCTCTTATTGCACTTTACCCCTCATGCTTTAAAAACGTAGAAAAGACCTCATTGAACTTTCAAAATGTGCACTTTACCCCCAACCCTGACGTCCGTCCATTAATGTGCACATAATATGATTAATCTGGGCCATATTGTAATTTTATAAGGGTATAAATGAAAATAAATTTATAAAAGGTGGGGTCAAAAAGTAATATTCAAAGAGTTTTAAGGTCAAATTATAATTTTCAAATCCCTTCTTCCGTCCATTAATGGACGGACGTTAGGGTTATGGAGGTAAAGTGCACATTTTGAAAGTTCAAGGAGGTCTTTCCTACGTTTTTGAAGCATGGGGGGTAAAGTGCAATAAGAGCATCAAGGGGGTTTTTAGGACTTTTCCCAAAAAAGAAAGAAAGGCATTTACATAAAAAGGCAACCTTTTCTAATTCTTGAATTAAAAAATTTTATTTTTATATTAAGAAAATGATAATTCTATTTATTTTTAGCACTTACATCTCTGTAAAAATTTAAAGAAAGGAATCATATATTCATTTATTTACCATATCTCACTAGTCAAGTCATTTTTTTTTTTCTACTTTTTGGACTGTGTAGTGTATATTATCATTGTTATTATTTGACTCTTGCAATGTGCTTTCAAGTGTAGCAAATTTTTTTTCTCTTTTTCTGAAAAAAATGTGAGAAATTATCTCTTCAAATTACAAAAATTTCTTTATTTTTAAATCTAATTATTCAAAATCACAAATAGTACTAATATTATATGCATAACTAACTATTAAGATGATTTAGACTATATATCTCTAAAGTCAGGGAACAAAATTTCGTGTCGTTTCGGACGAAACGCACGAAATTTTTCGGTTTCGTCCGTTACCGACACGAAACACCATTCCATTTTCGAAATTGCATAGTTTCCATCGAAACGGAATTGTGTCGGTGAGTTTCGGAGGAAACTGTCCGAAATTGCAAAGATATTCGAAGTGTGTGTACGAAACAAAGTAACAAACTGAAAAAGATGACTTCTCCACCTTGTGTGAATGGCTGGAAGTTACATTCACTCTGTTTGAAAACCAACCTACAATGGAGTTCATGTGTGGAAAAANGATAAGAATTTGAATGGTTGAGGTAAATATATAATTATAAACTACAGACATTCATACATGTAATAGTGTATCATCATACAAAATTGAAGGCTCTTAACTTGTCTTATACCATCCACCGACTCTTCCAACACCCATCTCACGCAAAGGATTTAAGCTGGCAATTTATATGCAGCATGGCAGGAACAAAATTTCCTCCTATGGATTAAAGTCAATCCTCTTTCAAAATTGAACAGCATAATCATAGAAAATTAATAAAATTCGGGGAATAACTGATAATCAATAAGAAATCAAATTCATGATGAAGCAAGCACAAGACACGTCATACATTTAGAGACCAAAACAGTGTCGAATTAGTTACCAGCACTGCACGACACATGATATTTGTCTGAGCACTCACAAACAAGAGTCAGAAGAAAAGAAAAGGGGCCAAAAGGGAAACAATATATAGCCATGCATCTTGGCAATATTGTATGAACCAATACGAGAAGAGGTCTGGTCTTGGCTATTTAGAAAGTTTGAAGTACAGAATCAAGATGATAGCAATAACCAGGACCAAAACAATGCCGCCAATTGTCCACTTGTTCCTGTTCATCCTTCTTGACATGTTAGACAAAATTTTCTTGCTCTTGCCCATATTGTCATCCACTCCATGAAGCTACAAAAGACAGTATAACCATCAGTAGATGAAAGGGCATGTAAGTTCACTACTGCTCCCCAGGGAAAAAGAACATTATACATTTTTATTAAAATTTTCAAGAATGAGTTAATATCAATGGAAATCCAGATGATGAAAATTAGAAAGATAGAAGATACTCAAATCTACAAATGCTACCCGAGAGGTGCCATGTTCACAAATCTACAAATACTACCAATGCTACCCAAGTCACAGAGGACATGCATACTGAAATTACTATAAAAGGATTTTAAAATTATCGGGAAAAAAAAAAAAACAGCCTACAATTAGTAGAACTACAAACAAATCATAGATTAAATAAGAAACCAAAAGATTACCGTGTTACCCGCATGCAACAGAGATTGTCTCTGTGAATGCAAATCTTGAAGAATTGAAACACCAAGTTCTTCTGTTTCTAACATTGTTCTTCTACTGTCCTTGATTCTGTCACCAGACTTGTTCAACCTCTCAGTTGACACAATCAATCTCCCTCTCTGATCAGTTGATGCCTATTGCATTCACGTTAGGTTGGTGTCAGATTTGGTGATAGCAATCCAAGAAACATTAGTGTTCAGAAATAAAGATTGAAATTCTCAACATCTGGAAACCAGACAGTAGAATTGGCATTTGCTACAATATAAATGAAAAAAGGTGATACTTTTGGATGAGTAGCAGAACTATTCTATAATACTATTAAAAGCTCATACTTATGTATGTGTGGCAAAATAGACAATTAATTTAGCCAATTTATTGGGGCAGTCAATTGTACCTTAAGAACTCATTTTGTCAACATGAAAATGTATCTTTATTATCATAACACATGATGAAAGCATCAATTTAGCCATAGCAGTGGAGCAACCAAAAATCTAAAGAAATAAATGAATATACATAAATAAAAATTACTACAAATTTTTCAAGAAAATAAATCTCACATTTATCCTCAAATAGGCCTTGTGTTTATATTTTGTGTATGCTTCACCAGACAATATCCTCTAGTAAAATTACACAATACTTGCTACAATTTATCTACCCTTGACAGATTGCTTCTCTTTCTCTATCCAAAAGGTACGTCCCTGTTGAAGTTGGAATAAATACATATAGTTATACAATCTTTTGGTATTGAGTTATATTTTTCACTTGTAATCCTTATGTTAACTACTTGAATGGATGCAATAAAAAATCTTAAGAAATACTTCCTATATCCAAAGGTTTAAAATTTCAGTAGGTGCAATAGCCCAAGCCTCATGCAGGTAGATCCACTAGTGAAAACATATAGAACCATAAAAGAAGATAAATACAGATAAAGTGCTGAGTTAAGTACAATTTTGGTCCCAATATTTTGATCTTTGATCTGTTCCTCACATTCAAATAGCTCCAATACAGTCCCTTAATCTACATAACAGTTCCAGGGCAGAAGGACTAATAATGTAGCAGTAATGGCTTGCTTTAAAGGAAAAACCACATAGAAACAGTAAGCCATGTCGCTGTCAATTTCTGTCATCCAGTGTAATGAAAGATGGCAGGTGGACCTCATTGAGACAATAATGTGAACTAAGGGACCGAATTGAAAGTTATTTGAAAGTGAGGGAACAAACTAAAACAACATAAAAAATATGGGGCCCGGCATATAAGTTAACCTATAACTTTAACTAAAACAAGTACTTTATTATAAGGAAAAAGAAGGTCAAACTTATCCTTCTTAATAGTTTCACAATTAACATACCGTCATAGCATCTGCCATGCCTGATTCCAACAACTCATCCCGTGCAGAAGGGTTTAAGTTACCAGATACAATTTTCTTGACTTCAGTCTTAAGGTTGTTCAGATCTGATTTATACTCGCGCAACTTAGCAAGCAGTACAGCCTTGATGTTTGGCTGCAAACTTCTTGCCTCAAGGTCCATTTTTCGGATCTGAAAATTCATGAGCACAACCCTGTTCAGAATCTCAGAATGCAGAAGAAAGAAAGGAAATCTTCCTAACAAAATAAACAAAGAAAGTACCAAAGCTTCTGCTTCATCAATTCCAGCCTTGATTTCAGAAACTTTTTGCTTCTTTTGCTCTACATTTATCAAACAAAAAATGAGACAAAGTATAAGAAAATATATACTACCCCAATATAAACTCATAAACTTCAATAATTCTTCTTTCTTTGATAAAAATCTTTCAAGGTTCTAATGTTCTCATAGTTTCAGAAGGAGCTAAGAGGTTCTTCCATGAATATTTTATCACCCATTGAACTGTCTAGTGATCAAGTACCCTTGTCATATAACATGAGTCAAGAGTTAGTTTTACTCTATGATCACTACACTAGAGTGTTCCCCCCTACCCTGTCCACTGAGAAAACAAAAAAAAAAAGACGGAAAAGAACATAAAACATAAATGAAAGAAGTCTCAAAAGGAATTATTATAGCATAAAGGTACAAAAGCAATAGTATGGTGCATCTATCCCTACCTAATATCAACCTTTCTTATATCTCAAAACTCAGAGCTTAAAACCCTTAGAATGCAGTTTCTGCTCCAAATCACGGCATACAACGATCAAGAACTTATATATAGAACAATACAGACTCTAAATCTAAGACTTTAGTAAAATTTTGCCTCTTATTTCAAATTAATATTTTTTGCTGATGGGTATCTAACAAGAGATTCGTTGTTTCTAACAAAGAAGGTTCTGTATATAGGAGAATACAGAAATACTCATGTCCGAATTATATCACAGGAAATGACAGGTGGCAGGAGGCTTCAGAAAATATTGGTAGGAGAAATTTTCTGGAAAAAGTTTGTATCAGCGGGAGCTATACAGTAATAGCTCTAAACAACCAGCTCAATGGGATAATTTGAGTATTAACAGACATATTGCACATCATAGTTACATAGCCAGTCATCTTATGTGCGTTTAGATTATGTCGTTGGTTAAAGAATTAAATGTTTGGTACCGTCTCAATACATAAAAGAATTATGATAATGGTTCAGAAAGTGTCTTCACATAAGAGTTGCCGTCATCCAAATTTCAGCAATATCACCGAATTCTATATCCAATTACTCACCTATCCGGTAAAAGGGAAAACGGTAAAGATTGCAATGAGCAAGCAAAACCTAAGAACTCAAGACAATTTTAAATACTGTTAAAATAACTAATATTCAAAATTAGCAACATAGTTTAACAGATTAACAGAAATTAGACAACAAAAACAAAGAGTTAAGCGGAATATAAAGGCAGAATCTGGAAACATCAACCACACAACCAGAATCAATGGAAAATTTAGCATTTGAAATAATGAAACGGAAGATCAACGATGATTCTTCAACTACCTCCATTAAGAGCTCCAGCTGCAGTGCACTTTTTCGATAGATTAGCCGAGAGCTCACAGTACTGGCGTTCGTATCCCTCAAATACGCTACTCATCGTCCAAAACCTTCTATGACCTCTGCTCAATTCACGATTAACAACAAATTTTAGTGGCATCCATCATCAAACAAAAAGAAAACACTATTAACGGATTTAGAAGACGAAATTGAAACCTCCATAGTGAAAATTAGCATAGAAAAAGTGAAATTTCGGTCTTGATCAGTTCGATCAGCATTAATTCTAAACAAAAGTAAAAGATGAAAAAAATCATAGGGGGGAAATGATTGTGATAATGTGATTGTTCACACACCTGAGGTGGTCGGAGGATCGGAGATGGCGCCGGTACTTTTAGAAACCCCCGGAATTTGACCGGAAACTGGTGGCGAATGTTAAGATGTGGTGATGCTTTTTTTCTGGAAGGATCAAAACGGCAACGCAAGGCGTGCGTGGCAAGGACAGGGAAAGAAAAATAGTGGATGATGATAATAAATGTACTCGGTGGGTCTTATAAGTTACAAGACACTGGTCCGATCCAGGTCGAACAAACCCCAAGCCGATATAGTGAACCGGGAAAATACGGTATACTATACCGAGAATTTAGAATATTCGGTATTTTGTTCTTGACTTATTTCACCAATTTGAAAACAAATATTTTCTTTATTAGAAATTGTAGCTTAAGATCGCTTGGAGGGATTTAATTTCGGTATGTAATGGCTGGTTAAGGATACCCTAATAATTCGTCTAAACCACCCAAAATAAATTCTATATAATTTAATATTAATTTTGGCACAATTTTATTATAAAATATTTCTACTATATTACACCACTTAGACTTGACATAATATCAAAAGATAATTTTGCATTTATCTAAAAAATATAATTTTGTAATTTTATCTTAATAAAATAATATTTTATATTTTGAAAAAGAAAATAAGAGTATTTTTGACAAATAAAAAATTTCTATTATCGATACTTTTATATTTAGTATATATATATATATATATATATACACACATATAATAATTATAAAGCCCAGTCTTGCTTGGGTATTTATGTAAATAAATAAATATATTCTTATTAAATGTATTAACTTTTATTTCTCTTAATTTGTAATAATTATTAAATAAACTAAAAATTAAATAGTATGTGATTGAGTGATATTAAAATTGTCTTTAAAATTTATAAATTTTGTATTTAAATTTAGAGTCATAATCAAAATAAAATAAAATAAAATAAAATAAAAACTTAAACAAACCAAAGTATATGTCTTGAGGCTTTAGTTTTAACTAAATTACATATAAGAATTCTCAAACCCAAAGCTTAAGAAGGTCTTTAGAAACCATCTCTAACTCTTAACATTGGCTTTCATTGATTATCGAGTGGGAATTATTGGGGTGCAATATTCTTCTTTATTTACTTACTTCATTCATCTAGGACTCTTAAAATAATGGAAAATACTACTAGGGATAAAAAGATTCAATAATTATGGCTGTGCAATCGCATTCGCTAATTGCTGGTGGAGAGATATTGTGAGAAGATAGTTATAATAAGGACATATTATTTTGCAAGGAAACTGGAAGTCTGTATCATATCAGCCTGGTGGTGGAGCAAGACTGAAGACAAGCCCGGTTCATATGGCAAAAACGCATAACCCGGTACCCAAAAAAGAAAAGGGCATTTCGGCAAAAACAAAAAAGGGAAGCACAAAGCAGGAGAAAGCACAAAAGAAGCTCACTGCGCTGGTGAAGAAACTAGGCAGCACGTGGCTTTGTGGGCCCAACCCCCAATTCGTCTGGCGGGAGCTATGAGTTGCCATTTGGTGGCTTCCTTGTTTAGACTGGCTAACTTTGCTTCTGTGCTGCAGCTGCTACTGATTCTTCGCACTTTACACGGTACTTTCTCTCTTACTGTCTTCGCTACTCTTCCCTTTTCTTTTCTCCCATTAACATCTCTTCAATTATACTGTGTAATTTCATTGGAATGGACGAGCAAATCTTTCTGTAATTTTGTGATGCTTTTATCGGACTGAATTGTCGGTGTCTTGCACAAAAACGAAAAGCTTCGTGGGTTTGTTTTGATTGATTATATAATGCATTTTGTATATCATTTTTAAAAGGAATTGCCAATTAATTCATTCTTGCGTGCCAAAGTGCATGCACAGAACTTTTGGGAATTTTCTTAGAAACTGTATCTGTTTCGAAGTGCTTTACATTGCCCCCAGAAACACAGAAAATCATTAGTTGTAATCCAATTAAGTGCTGCCCTCTAAGTGAAGGATTTGACCTTAGAGGATGCCTTGCTTCCAAAGAGGACCAATACAATGAAATTTATCCTGATACAAAGAATGAGTGAAGTATTGGAAGGGAGAGCTACAAATACATATAGAAGAAGAATCTGAGGTCCAGACCCTTTTAAGTTTCATCCATTGCCAAAGGAATTTGAACAAAGGGGGAGCAATGATTAGAAGAACTGGAACCTGGTAAGTGTAAACCAACCTACCTATAGGAGTATGATGCAAAGAAGAAAGATTATATAGATGTCAAAATGCCTTGGAGAAAAAAATATCCACAACCCATGGATTCTCCCATAACCTGATGTGAAAATTATCAGTTAGCGTTTTTTAACCAAGGAATGTAAAGTACACCCCTGAGAGATGAATATCCAAATTTTTGATTAAGTTGCATTCACTTCATGCTTATGAACGCAGCTATTTTATTGGAGACTATACTTGCTCTTGATTACCATATGCTATGGTGAGTGTGGCTTGCTCTATGATTGTTGCTCAATTATTATCTTGGGTCATTAGATCACCAGTGGTTTGTGGTTTGTATATATATATATATATATATATATTAGGGTAAATTACTCCAACCTCCCTTGCATTTGGCTGATATTACACCTACCTCCCCTCTATTTTGAAAACCTACACCTACCTCCCTTGTATTTTGAAAACATGCAACACATAAATCCAAACACTAACTGAATTAGTTAGTCAACAGTCAAATGAAAAAATAAAGGGTAAAATCCTAAAATACCCTTAATAGAATCTCAAAAATCTTGGTCTAGATTCAGAGCTAGAGGTCTCAAAATCCGATCTCTACTCTACAAATTGAAGAACTGCATCTTGGGAACCTCCCCATCAAATTGCAGCAGGATCCAACGGTGAACTACTCCGAATCGTCGGTTTGATAAATAGAAACAAAAACAACAACATAGTTTTAGGCATTGTTTGCAAGTCCAGATTCACAACTAAAGGTCTCGGAATGCGATCTCCATCATTCAGATTGAAGATATGCATCTTGGATTCTACGCCAAATTTCAGCTGGATCCAACGGTGAACGAATCTGGATCTAGAGTTTGATAAAAACTGTCATAATCCTTCATTGCCTTTAAGATAAGGGTAGTATTGTACTTTTCATCCTTTTGGCAAAAAAAGAAAAAAGAGAATCTTAACGGTGTTAAGTAACTGGGTTTATGTGTAGGTTTTCAAAATAAAGGGGAAGTAGGTGTAATGTCAGCTAAATGCAAGGGAGGTTGGAGTAATTTACTCTATATATTAATTACAAATGATCTTTATATGATTTCAGTCCCATATCATGTATTAATACTATATTATTTATGCAGGTTTTCACTATTAAGAGATTGAATTTTTCTTTTGTTTTGGCAACTTCAGTTGTGTTATCGGGTGTGAAGAGTTGATCTGCTGGTTCTGAACCTGATTTCAAGAATGATTCTTTCTGCTCTTTTAACTTCTGTTGGAATCAATCTTGGCCTCTGTTTTTTATTTTTCACCCTATACTCCATATTGAGGAAGCAGCCTAGTAATATCACTGTCTATGCACCACGCTTGGTTGCTGAAGGGAAGCTTCAACAGAGAGGTCAATTTAACATAGAAAGGTTGTTACCTACTGCTGGCTGGGTNAGATAAGGGTAGTATTGTACTTTTCATCCTTTTGGCAAAAAAAGAAAAAAGAGAATCTTAACGGTGTTAAGTAACTGGGTTTATGTGTAGGTTTTCAAAATAAAGGGGAAGTAGGTGTAATGTCAGCTAAATGCAAGGGAGGTTGGAGTAATTTACTCTATATATTAATTACAAATGATCTTTATATGATTTCAGTCCCATATCATGTATTAATACTATATTATTTATGCAGGTTTTCACTGTCAAGAGATTGAATTTTTCTTTTGTTTTGGCTAAAGAGTTGATCTGCTGGTTCTGAACCTGATTTCAAGAATGATTCTTTCTGCTCTTTTAACTTCTGTTGGAATCAATCTTGGCCTCTGTTTTTTATTTTTCACCCTATACTCCATATTGAGGAAGCAGCCTAGTAATATCACTGTCTATGCACCACGCTTGGTTGCTGAAGGGAAGCTTCAACAGAGAGGTCAATTTAACATAGAAAGGTTGTTACCTACTGCTGGCTGGGTGAGAAAAGCATGGGATCCATCTGAAGAAGAATTTTTATCAAATGTGGGCTTAGATGCTGTTGTCTTCATGCGCATATTTATCTTTAGGTGATTTGAAATATTTAATTAATTCTGTAGTTTAAGGATGTGTTATATAATTTCTTTGCCTACTGGGCGTCTGAGTGGTGCGTGTCTGTATCTGTGTATTTCTATGCGTATGGTT
Organism: Cercis canadensis; assembly: GCA_003255065.1. Taxonomy (NCBI): domain Eukaryota; kingdom Viridiplantae; phylum Streptophyta; class Magnoliopsida; order Fabales; family Fabaceae; genus Cercis; species Cercis canadensis. Next base: position 1,156,468 of record QAOA01003028.1, read on the forward strand.
TTTTGGTTAGTACTAATATATTGCAAGTGTTGACAATTTGGATCTGTAAGTAATACCAAACTTCCTTTTCCTCAACTAGCAACTCATCACATCCATAGTGGCCTTCTCCTTGCGGCCTTTTCTGCTAACATTGCCAGTAAAATGCCAATGCCTCAGCCTCTACAACCACTGTGTACTAGTTTTTTTTTTAAAAAAAATTTATTATCCTAATTTTATTACCATGTTTGTTCTTCTTTCTGCCTGTGTATGTGTGTATTCTAACCTTCGTTCCTTAGTGAAGAATTTGCTGATCATCAAAATGAATGAAACATAATAAGAAAGTAAATCAATTAATTACTGAGGCATGCACACATGAAGATAATTATTGTCACATTCATAACAATCTTGTCAATTGATTTTGTCAAGCTATAGTAATTTATTAATTTTTATTCCAAGTTATCAGAAAAAGAACTTAGTTGTAGCTGTCAGAATAGTTGCATACTACACTCTGCCTGACTTCTATGCATAGCACACTGCACAGAGCATCAGCTTGATTTATCTCATTTTGATAATAGCATTTCTGCATTGTACATGATTCCAGTATGATGATAATTTCTGCATCACAACAGGACTCTTTAGTCTTTTTATTATTGGTTTTATGCTGATGCAAATTTCAACGTATGCTAATTCATTTTCTCTCTTGATTGACATCAAGCATTAGTACTGGCCTAAAAAAAAAGGCATTAGTTGGTTGTATTTGACTGCCTAATTTGGAGTGGATTTAAAGTTTGTCTTTAATATGATATAATATATGTATCAGTATTTACCAACCACTTAAAGTAATGGTTTTCCTTAAACTTGTAGCTGAGGCACTCTTTTGTTCATTAATTTTCCTTAAACTTTTACTATTATTATATTGGTCTTTCTATTTTGATGCCTCTTTGTTGTATTTTGTTTGAAGTGTTCACTTGTTCGTTTCAGCTGATCTTTTTGTCCCTCTTTATGGTATTCTACAGTTTGAGAGTGTTTACTTTTGGTGGCATTATTGGGATTCTTGTTCTTCTTCCAATTAATTACTTGGGAAGCCAGCTTAGTGATGATTCCGATCTTCCGAACAAGTCGTTGGACTCATTCAGTATTTCTAATGTCAACGACGGTTCAAACTGGTAAATATCATTAATCAAGATTGTCTTGTATATTATTTATTCATAATGGTGATGAATATATGTGTGTATGTGTGTGAAATATTGATATCTGAGGACTATTATGACATGAAATTGGAAGTTTTCATTTTGTAATTAATGACATTGTTATTGTATGTAGTCCCTGTGATATTCTTATGATTAGCTGCTTAGGATATGCTTCATGATGAGGTGAATTAAAGGACTAAGGATGTAACAATATATGCCCTGTTTTTATCATCGTTAAGTTAATATATCAAACTATATTCTCCCATCACTTGCTTCTCAATCGAATGGCTGGATCTTGGTGTTTATAAAGTGTGAAATGGGTTTTGAATGTTTCTTCTAAAACAGCATTTTCTGACTATTCCACTGAGTCCATCTGATGGAATATGTTCTTTTGACCTACTGCTAGTTGTTTATGATGTTTGTAATAAATGTTGGAGTAAATTTACCTTGGGTTATCAGTTGGTTGGTGATCCTGCTTTTGAAAACCAGATAATTGTAATTAATTAAACATATCAATATTCTAAGTACTATGTAGCCCATTATCTGTCATTGTGTTTAGTCTGCCAACTTTATGAAGATGATTCATTATTTTGAACTCCATCTTTGCAAGTTTGTACAATCTGAAAATTCTACAGGAAATCTAATTGACCATTGGAGTTCCAGCTCTCGGATAATGTACAACAAAACAATTTAAACAAAATATGATGCACTGCCCTTTTCTCTCTCTCTCTGCTGTTTGTTTCTTTGCTCACTTTCTTTTTAATTTGTCTTACCTTGGTACTGAGAAGAAGAAATTTGGAATGAGTCATTTATGTTCTGCAGTTTATTTTGTATTCAGTTTGTCATCTAAACAATAAAGGTATATATTGCAGTTTTATTTAGTAGACACCCTTGTTGGCTTCCCTTAAAGTCTTCATCAGATTAGCAAACCTGATTTACTGTTATCATTCTTTTAATTGTGAATTTCTGCATTTTAAATAATTTATTTATTTTACTTCTTCTCCAATTTATTTTACATTTCTGGCAAAATTTTATTTATATAATTAAAGTTCACAACAAGCATAACTGAAAGATGTGTTCCATGAATATTCTTTAGATTTGTTACCTTTTGCATAGATTTTGGTGAAGCTGTATCATGGAGACTCTGATCATTAGATTTGACCTTTCTGAAGGTTATGGATTCATTTTTGTGCAGCATATGTTTTTACTGGAGTTGTCTGCTATCTTCTTTATTATGTAAGTTTTTCTTTTACCCCCAATTTTGATAGAAGTTTATTATGTAAGTTATAACTGTTGAAGTTTACTTTGGGAATTCCACCATATTTGGTCAATTCTTTTTTTGAAGACACCAATCAATTTTCATGCTTGATGCTTATGCCATCTGCAGGAGTATGACTACATTTCAACTAAAAGAATTGCTTACTTCTTTTCGTCCAAACCTCAGCCTCATCAGTTTACAACATTAGTCCGTGGTATTCCTGTGCCACCTGGAAGCACTGTTAGTGAAACTGTTCAGCACTTTTTCATGGAATATCACCCTTCTACTTATCTTTCGCATTCGGTAGTTCGTCGAAGCAGCAAACTTCAAACCCTTATTGTAAGCATTCTTTCTGAAATTTTAATTCATTCAATCTTTTCCCCTGACAGTTCTTAATTTTGCGTTGTGAATATATCCCTTCTTGTAATACTTAAAGTATATCTTCTGAATGATATCTACTTGTCAATTGTGGAACATTCATTACATAAACTGTTATATATACCATAATTACTTTTTTTTTTTTTTTACCTTTCGTTATAATTTGTTTGTTTTTCATGCCTAGGAACTACTTACTTGATTATCATACCAATAATACAGTAGCATTTTATAAATGATCATGTATCGTGGTAGACTAGATAATATGTCATGAATTTGTTGTTTAGACTGCGCATTTGGTTATGCTTTTAGCTTGACTTTCCTTTTATGTTTGATTCTACTTGTTTGTGTAATGGTGCTCTGCATCACATTTATATCTTGAACAAAGAGCTTTTAGGAATGAATTCTCCTTGTTATCTTTCTAATCTTGGATTTACAGAATATATACACTGAAGTTGGCCTAATTCTAGGAGTAATAAAAGGAAAGATTGAGGAAATTACTCCTAACCTACCACCTATATCAATCAAGGATTCCCTGATTAGTCAACACATTTACAGTACATTTACAGCTAATTACATTAAATTCGTAATCACATTAAATGTAATTAATGACCCGAGATACTCTCCAACACTCCCCCTCAAGCTGGTGAATAGATATCAATCATTCCCAGCTTGCCAACTAAAAAATCAAATTCTGGTTTGGATAATGCCTTGGTAAGAATATCTACTTCCTACTGCCTTGTTGGAACATAGGAGATATGTATTGCCCCTGAATCAATTTCATCTTTAATAAAACACCTGTCAATTCTCACATGTTTCATCCGGTCATGTTGGACAGGATTGTGAACTATGCTTATTGCTGATTTGTTGTCACTGTACAGCTTCATAGGACCTTTTCTAGGGAATTTTAGGTCTGTTAAAAGCTTCTCAATCCAAATTAGTTCACATACTCCTTGTGCAATTGCTCGGTACTCTGCTTCAGCAGTACTCCTTGCCACCACTGATTGCTTTTTGCTTCTCCATGTAACAAGGTTTCCCCACACTTTTGTACAATAACCTGTTGTGGACTTACTGTCTTCTGATCCAGCCCAGTCAGCATCTGCAAATCCTTCAACAAATCCCTCAACATCTTTTTCATTGCCTTTCTTAAACAAAATTCCCTTGCCTGGAGTTCCCTTGAGGTACTTTAATATTCTGTTGGCTGCCTCCATACGCCTTTTAGTAGGACAATGCATAAACTGACTTATTACACTTATACTATGGGTAATGTCAGGCCTTGTAAGTGTGAGATATATTAGTTTTCTTACCATTCTCTGGTATCTGCCCCGGTCTACTGGAGAGTCATTATTGGTGGCTTTTTGCTTCCAATTTCTTTTCAAAGGAGTAATAGCAGGCTTGCAACCAGTTTTTCCAATTTCTCGTAGCAGGTCAAGGACATATTTTCTTTGAATAACAAATATTCCCTGTTTGCTCCGGGCTACCTCCGTTCCAAGAAAATACCTCAAGGTTCCAAGATCTCTAACTTGGAATTGATTCTTTAAATGAGCCTTTAACTTTTCGATCTCCTCCTAGTCATCACCAGTAATTACCATATCATCCACATATACAATGAGAATGGCCCTTTTTCCACTTCATCCTTGCTTGATAAATAGTGAGTGGTCAACTTATCGTTGTGTATACCCAAAGGACTTCATTACTGAACTAAATCTGGTGAACCAAGCCCTTGGTGACTGCTTTAACTCATAGAGAGACTTTTTAAGTCTGCACACCTTGGTATTTCCACCATTAAATCCAGGAGGCATCTTCATGAATACTTCTTCTTCCAATTTTCCATTTAGGAAGGCATTTTTTATGTCCATTTGATAGAGTTCCCGATCAAGGTTTGCAGCAAGAGAAAGTAATACCTTGATTAAGTTCATTTTTGCTACAGGGGCAAATGTCTCCTCATAATCTATGCCATGTGTTTGAGTGTATCCTTGAGCCACCAATCTCGCCTTGTATCTTTCTACCTCTCCATTTGGTTGGAACTTTACAGTAAATATCCATCTACACCCCACCACCTTCTTTCCTTGTGGAAGATCAACTATTTCCCGAGTATCATTTTCCAGTCGGGCATTCATTTCTTCTTCAACTGCTGCCTTCTATTTAGGATCTTGAAGTGCACTTTGAATATCTTTTGGAATATTGACGTTGTCAACTTGTGTAGCAAAGGCCTTGTACTTATGAGACAATTTTGCATAAGTTAAGTGGTTAGACAAAGGATGTTGAGTGCACTATTGAACCCCTTNTTACAGTAAATATCCATCTACACCCCCACCACCTTCTTTCCTTGTGGAAGATCAACTATTTCCCAAGTATCATTTTCCAGTGGGGCATTCATTTCTTCTTCAACTGCTGCCTTCTATTTAGGATCTTGAAGTGCACTTTGAATATCTTTTGGAATATTGACGTTGTCAACTTGTGTAGCAAAGGCCTTGTACTTATGAGACAATTTTGTATAAGTTAAGTGGTTAGACAAAGGATGTTGAGTGCACTATTGAACCCCTTTTCTAAGGGCAATTTGGGATATTCACATCATTATCTAGAACCATACCTTCATTTGTGGAATTTGGACTCAGCCTCAGTTCTAATGATTGAGCAGCAGCTTGAGGAGCTTTTGGCCTTCTTGAATAAACCATGATTGGTTCTCCCCCTTGATGCAATACGTGATCATGTCCCATAAAGGTAGAATTTGAAATGGGACTGTTAGAGGGTGGAACAGAGTGGCTGTTTGAAGGTGTGGGTTCGGTGCTGTTTGAATTTGAAGGTGCAGAAGGTGGGGTTTTGGACTGGTCAGAGGATGGGAGTGATATAGGTAGAGATATAGTTGGATCCCAATGATTTTCTTCATTTAAATTCTCCCCCTGAAGAGGACCATTAGGATAAAAGGATTGGTCTTTAAGGAATGTGACATCATATGAAACAAAGAACATTTTTGAGGTTGGATGATAACATTTGTACCCTTTTTGTGTAGAAGAATATCCTACAAAGATGCATTTGAGTGCCTTAGGATCAAGTTTCCCTCTTTGAGGATTATGATTATATAGAAATGTTGTGCAACCAAGCACTTTTGGGGAAAGAGAATGAAGGAGATGAACCTGGGGAAAGGTATCTAGCAAGCAGCTAATAGGGGTACGAAGGCTGAGAGGTTTGGATGGTAACCTGAGGTAGGCTGTTGTGAGGACAGCTTCTCCCCAATATTTATTTGGAACATTGTTAGCAAACATCAAGGATCGGGCTACCTCTAAAAGGTGTATGTTCTTGCGTTCAGCAATCCCATTTTGTTGGGGTGTGTAAACGCAAGAGTGTTGATGAAGGACTCCATGATCTGCAAGGTAGTTGGTTAGGTCATTGGTGAAGTATTCCTTCCCATTGTCAGTATGAAAAATTTGGATTTGGGATTGGAAGACATTGGAAATATATTTATGAAATTGTTTTACAATGGTGCTTGCTTCAGATTTTTCTTTCATGAGATAAACCCAACAGACTCGAGTATGGTCATCTATAAAGGTGACGAACCATCTTGCAACCAGTAAGTGAAGAAGCTCGGGCTGGACCCCAAATGTCACTGTGTATAAGCTGAAATGATTTTGTTGGTTGATAAGAATGAGAGGAGTATGTGTTCCTTGTCTGTTTAGCTAAGATGCAATGTTCACAATGAAAGCTGGAAACATCCTTATTTATAAATAATTGAGGGTACAATGATTTGAGGTAAGAGAAACTAGGGTGACCAAGGCATTTATGCCATAATAAGATTTTAGAATTGTAAACAGTGGATAATAAGACCTTCTCACGAGATTGTGTCTTGGGAGAAGAACCAGAATTATTGAGGAAGTAGAGGTCATCACGCTCCTTAACACTGCCAATCATCTTCCTCGAAGATAGGTCCTGAAACACACAGAGAGGGAAAGAATGTCACTGCATAATCCTGATCTTCAGTGAGTTTACTGATTGAAACCAGATTGCATTTTAAATTGGGAATATGAAGAACTGATTTTAGTTTTAGGCCTGGAAGTTCTACGGTGCCACGTCCTTTTGCCTTTGCTGTTTTGCCATCAGCCACAGTAATTTGTATATCATTCTTACATGTTTCATAGGTAGAAAACATGTCTCGGTCATTAGTCATGTGGTCTGATGCACCAGTGTCAATGATCCAGTCCTTATGCTCTTTAGCCTTTGTGAAAAAACATGAGAGTAAGTTACCTTTATGAGCAACAGCTGCACTCCTGGGAGAAAGGGAACTTTGGAGGCTAAGTATTGTCTGCAGTGCCTTGACTTGGTCAGGTGTTAGGCTGAGTTGTCTTGCTTGATTGTTGTCAACAGACGCCTCGGCTGCAAGGGCTCTATTGGGCTCTCTTTGACTTAGTGGCTTCCAACCTGCTGGTTTGCCATTGAGTTTCCAGCAGGTTTCACGAGTGTGATTGGTCTTGCGATAATGGTCACACCACAGTTGTTCTCTCCCTTCCTTCCCGGTCCTCTGACTTTTCTGACTTGAAGTATTTGGCCTGGTCTGGTGGGTGGCTAGTGCTGATCCAGGTGAGGAGGAATCTGGTCCAGTGGAGGATGCAGTGAGCATAACCCATTTTCTGCTCTCTTCTCTTCTAACTTCAGCAAAGACTTCTCTGATTGTAGGAAAAGGTTTCCTTTCTAGCAACCTTCCTCTTACTTCATCCAGCTCCTTGTTCAGTCCTTGCAAAAAATCAAACACACACTCCTTTTCTACCATCCGGGAAAAATGAATTTCATCTTTAGGACACTACCATTTGAGCTCATAGAACAGGTCCATCTCTTGCCATAGTTCAGTCAGGGAGTTATAGTACTCAGTGATAGATTTGCTACCTTGTTTCATCTCTCGAATTTTGGACCGAACCTCAAAACATTGTGAGGTATTTTCCATATCCGAGTAGATTTCTTTGACCGCCTCCCATATATCTTTGGCAGTTTTGTAGAACAGATAAGTTCGCCCAATTTTGGGCTCCATGGAATTGATTAACCATGCCATGACAATCGAATTTTCAGCATCCCATGTGCTGAATTTAGGATTGGTTGCAAATGGCATGGGGATAGCACCTGTAACATACCCAGCTTTCCCTTTACCTTTGAGGACGAGGAAGACAGATTGGAACCATTCTCTGAAGTTGGTTCCATTGAGTTTGTGTTGGGTGATTTGGAGGGAATAGTTTTCAAAGGTAGAATTGGTTGAAGGGTTGGCAAGTGAAGTGGTTTCAAGGGCATCAAATTCGGCCATGGCTGAACCGAGCTCTAATACCATGAACAAAGAGGTTTTAGGAATGAATTCTCCTTGTTATCTTTCTAATCCCGGATTTACAGACTATATACACTGAAGTTGGCCTAATTTTAGGAGTAATAAAAGGAAAGATTGAGGAAATTACTCCTAACCTACCAACTATATCAATTAGGGATTCCCTGATTAGTCAACACATTTACAGCTAATTACATTAAATTCCTAATCACATTAAATGCTAATTAATGACCTGAGATACTCTCCAACATATCTCAATGCAATAAATGCGTTGTCCTCAATGCTTGCTGTAATAACCTTGGTAGGTGCACTTTCAATGTGGTGCTTTTACATACTGAATTTGGAGAACTAATTTTGCTAGAGATTAGAAACCATCCTTTGGCCATCAGATAATAAATTACGATTTTACATTGAATATTTCCTTGACATGGTAAAAAGAGGTTTTCTGATCAAGAATTTTGGAGATTGGATTCTGCATACCCTATTCTTGTAATTATATTTCCATTGCTTTCAAGCACAATGGGGTTGCATGTTATAAGGTTTGTTAGATATGTTGGAGGTAAAAAGACTCAAAACCCATTTCCTCAGATAAAAGCTGAAACTTTTAGGTTTGGTGAAATAGCAGAGTTCTGAAACTCAACTGGACTGGTCAGTTCGACTGGAGAACTGGCTAGTTTTCCAGTCTGGCTAATATATCTGAACCTTTTGATAGAGATCCAGGATCAAACCGGACTGAACTGGCAGTTTTGCAGCAAACAGGTAAACCAGTGGCAGTTTCACAGGTTGAGACTGCTTCACATGGAGAAATTCTTGGGTGGACTCGGCCCACCACGTCAGCACAATGCTGATGTTGTGGCAGATAAATCATATGCTGCCATGTCTAGGTGAATCATTTGCTGCCAGGTAAGTTTTCCAGTGGCAGGTAAATTAAATGCTGATGTCGTGGACTGAGTCCACCCAAGAATTTCTTCTTCACATGCTGCCATGTCATCACAATGCTGGCCGGCAGAAGGCAAACCTTATAGTTTTGCACAAAATGCCAATGCCAGGAATAGAACCTGGCTAGTATTGCTTGCATAAATGAGACAGCAGTCATCAGGCTAGGTTGGCTCTCAGTGTAGAGGATGTAATATAATATGTTACATATAATTACTTTTAAGAAAAGCAATTCTAAATGTATTTTAATTATATTTGTCATATATTCATGAAAAGTATACATATATTTAGAATCCTGGTTGAACCATTAACCAATCATTCTCCCAGTTCAGTTTTCGGAACATTGTGAAATAGCATTTTTTGTTGTGGGGGAAGAGGGCAGTTAGGGTTGGGCTCTGACATTGTGCATCTTCATGTAGTGTTCTTAGAAATATGAAGTTGCCTCTAGCTTTAATTCTTTCTTTTTCTAATACCCAAATTGTATTTTGATATTAAAAGTTGATCGTTTGAAGAGTGATGCAGATAAACTGTACAAAAGGCTTGCCCAAGTAAAAGATAGAAATGATCCTCGTCAAAGGCACAAGCGTGATGGATTTTTGGGACTTTTTGGACATAAGGTTGATATTTTAGATCACTATGAAAAGAGACTGGGAGACATAGAAGATAGTGTGAGAATGGAACAGTCTTTATTGGCAGCAAAGGTATCCATCATATCTGGGCATTAATACAACCTACAAGACTCAAGTGATNTTTGATATTAAAAGTTGATCGTTTGAAGAGTGATGCAGATAAACTGTGCAAAAGGCTTGCCCAAGTAAAAGATAGAAGTGATCCTCGTCAAAGGCACAAGCGTGATGGATTTTTGGGACTTTTTGGACATAAGGTTGATATTTTAGATCACTATGAAAAGAGACTGGGAGACATAGAAGATAGTGTGAGAATGGAACAGTCTTTATTGGCAGCAAAGGTATCCATCATATCTGGGCATTAATACAACCTACAAGACTCAAGTGATAATACATGAATTAAGTTTTCTCTAGGGTTGCTCATATACCAGCTCTATCTGAAATGGTACTAGAGAATTAAAAAATAAAATAAAAGGGAAGAAAAAGTAGAAGAACCAGGACAGAAAGATGCTTACACTAAAATTTCAATGATTTCTCAATATTTTAAAAAGTGAAAGATAAATATAAAAGCAATGAGGACAAGTATATATATATTCAGAGAAAAAGAACAAGAACAACTGGGAAAAGCACTCACTTGGCTTCATCGAAGAAAGGGAAGTAAAGTGTAGTGAGAGGAAGTAAGTGAGGTAGTCAGTAAAGTAAGTAAAATATTTACTAGAAATTTATCATAAAATATTACTTATTAAGTGGATAAGGGGCAATCAATTTTCAGAATCACCAACCCCACATTTAACTGGAACACTTTTTTTTTGTTTTTCTAACTAAAGTAAAGGGAAAAACAAAACTGAACCTACCTGTTTTTACTCAAAACCAAACCTACCCACTAACATTTGCTCAGATTATTCAGTATAATCAGGCTTCACTGGCCTTGGAATAGCCCTAGTTTTCTCCATTAAATTTACCAGTTGACCATTAGATGTGACTATTAAAAGAATGTACAAATGGTTATTCTATCTTACAATATATAGATGCATTATTTAGTTAAGTGGATATGGGGATATCTAATGCATCCATTTGTTTTATCATTCCTTTCAATTTAAAAGGAAGTTCCAGCCGCATTTGTGTCATTCAAGTCACGATTTGGCGCTGCAACAGTTCTACACATTCAAGAAGGTGTAAATCCCACAGAATGGATTACTGAGCAAGCTCCTGAGCCTCGTGACATTTATTGGCCATTCTTTTCTGTGTCATTCATTAAAAGATGGATCTGCAAGCTGGTGGTTATTGTTGGATGTACTGCTCTTACAATTCTATTTCTTATCCCAGTTGCAATAGTGCAGGGTCTTACGAATCTTGAGCAGTTGGAAATCTGGTTCCCTTTTCTGAAAGGCATACTCAGACTGTAAGTGGGAAATTTTACCTGGTGAATCTTGATCTTCTAATATGAAATCATGCCATAGAGTGAGATCAGTATATAGAGATTAGTACGTTTGCATATGCACTTCCCCACTTACCTTGGAAATATTATGTTATATGCTTTGAGGCATTTGATTGTCAGATAAAGCCTGTGTTTTCAGGTTCCATAAATTTGGTTTTCTCTGCTTTATTATTTTAACTGTAGTGTACTTGTGACTAAAATGATTTCCATGTGATTTTAAATTGACTCATTTAGTTATTTTCATTATCTGTCTGGCATTTTTTTAAACATATGGTTTGCCTTTATTTTTTTTTGTTTTTCGTGTGTTGGCATGTAGAAATGTAATTCACCTTTTATTTCACTAATTTAGTTCTGGTAAACTATCTAGTTTGTCCATCATAAAGAAAGGCTAGTCAGGTTTTGTTTCTCTACATCTCTTTTTTTCCCCTAGTGTTTGTGGGGCATATTAAGCTAGAGGCACAATCACATTGTTATCTATGATTTTCTAGATGATACTTTAGTTATGATGCAGGAAAGCTTCATGCAATAAAATTCATGTTATAGACCAGACATGTGAAGTCAATTAGTTCTGTTTATATTCTGAAGGTGGTTTAAACAAATCAAGATAACGTAATTATACGTGAACAAGGCAGCAAAAGTTTTATTTTAATATTCTGTTTTCCTTCCTTGCCTCTTTTCCTGCTGGGGGCGGGTTGTAATTAAATTGAGAACATTACATTTACCTTTTGAAGCTTTCCTTTTTTCGTGGACTCTGTGAAGTATACCCAAATATCGTGTGCCAAAAATAATTGTTAACACATTTAGTATTAGATTAGTTCATATAAGCATATCAATATTTAAAATTGTGTCTAAAATGAGAATGGGGAAAGAGCTTGGTGATTATCCCACCTTGCCTCACCGGAGTGGCTGTTCAGAGTTGAGTTTCTATGACTGCTTAAAAACTGCTCTATATCTTTATTTTATTTTATTTAAAAAAAATCATGTGTGTGTTTGTAATGTGAATTTCACATAAAGATTTTGTTTATTTTCCTTTAATAATTCAGAAGTAATGTGCAAGTATCTTAGATTTAGATTAACTGTGTCGAGGTCCTATGGTTTTTTGAAAACAGAAAAGAGAAAGATTAATTGAACCATCAGAAGAAAACCATGAGTCATTAAGTGGGAACTTCTCAAGAATAAATTGGACCATTAGAATATTCAAACCTCGTGACATTTTTGTCAGTTTGAAGATGATAAACAAGAAGAGAATAATTTGTTACTCCTTCTTTTATCACAAAATCCAGTTAGAATATAAGATAATCTGTTAAACAGCAGATATAAGGTTTTACTTCTCTCAACTGAATGAGGACAAATATGTTGGCTGTGAAAATTAAGTTAGAATTCTCATTTCCTACTCAGATACATTTTATATTTTATTGCCAAAGATTACCACATATAACCTACCTGTTCTAGGTTTGATGGTTTGAAGATTTCAAGTTCAACATCCATCAAATCAAAGGGTAACTGTTTATTTCATTGTTGTGGTCTGTGCCTAAAATCTCACTTGATATTAACATACAACATAAGCTAAGTAGTCTGCAATTCCAAAAGTTGAGTGATTGTATGATTATTACCAATGCTATGACAACCTTTCTCCTTTTTGTTCTCATTTTTAATTGGATAAAGTTAGTACCAAAGATATATTTTATCTAAAATTTTTGACAAATGATATATTTAGCCATGATATGCTGCTTACAAGAGAATGTGTTGTTTATCTTGTCTCCAGTTCCTTATTCTACATAGAACATCTCTAACTGAAGAGCTAACATACTCATAAAATGATGTGCATACTAGTCTGTGTTGTATGATTTTGTAGAATTACGCTAATGTGTTTTTCTTTTCTACCCTGGTGATTTTTTTGAGTTTATCATTGCAAGTTGAGAGTGCATCTTATATTTTTGTTAACAGCGCTGACTCTTCCCTTATAATGGATAACTATTGCAACTGAAGTTGAGTTTCTCTATATTTGTTTCCAGGGCAGTTGTGAGCCAAGTTATAACTGGATACCTTCCTAGTCTCATTCTTCAGTTGTTTCTACACTTTGTGCCACCTATTATGATTATGCTTTCATCCTTGCAAGGATACGTATCATGGAGTCAGATACAAAAGAGTGCATGTACTAAAGTATTATGGTTTACCATATGGAACATATTCTTTGCAAATGTATTATCAGGGTCAGCTCTGTATCGGGTGAATGTCTTTCTTGAGCCCAAAGAGATCCCCAGAGTACTAGCTGAAGCTGTACCAGCACAGGTACAAATAATTAGTAATTTGTATCTCCATGAAAGTATTCTACAATGTCTCACAAAATGTTCTAATATTTAGTAAATGGAGATTAATTTGTTAGCGCTTTTATTTTTTGCTCAATTTTATTTGATATTCCCTTTATATAGGCTTTTTCACACCAATATTGAACTTTCTCAAACTATTTGTACATCTATTGATGTTCTAAAGCAATTTGCAAATATATTGATGTTGTTTGACAATTTTTTTTTTTAATTTTTGAAAAGGGGGTCAACCCTGTTTGGTTACACCATTTTGAAGGGCATA
>QAOA01003028.1:1170335-1242258 GCA_003255065.1 Cercis canadensis
ATATATATATATATATTTTTTTTTTTTTTTATTTATTTATTTAACCTCCCATGCCTATCATATAAATTTTTTTTTTTTTGAAAACAAAAAGTAAAGAATGGTGGATTGGTGCAGCACCATGCAAGAAGGGTGAGCGGTGGACAGGTGGGGCCCGCCTAAAATGAGGGGCATAGGGGAGGGGGGGACTAGGAGGGAGGAGCTGAAGCAATAAAAAGAAATTGGCTCAGATTTTTGCCAGCTTTTTGAAGGGGTTGTGGGCAGGGGGGACCAAGGGAATCTAAGAGGGCGTAAGACAGGGGTCATGCTCATGCCCTTCCCAAGGGTGTGACCTCCTTTTTGAAAAGCGAAAAAAATTTGTCCGACAACATCAATATATTTGCAAATTGTTTCAAAACATCAATAGATGTGCAAATAGTTTGAGAAAATTCAATATTGATGTGAAAATGCCCTCACTATATGCCTAAGCCCAGAAAGCCTGGTTTTCAAAATGAAGTTTTGTATAATATGTCCGCCAATTTTATAAGAAAATGGGCCCCTTGTCAGGTATAACAGCAAAAGTTTTTTGTAGTATATCTGATATTTGAAGCAGCTATGATGATAAGTGAACTCATATCCGTGTAGCTGCTTCTAAAATTTTATTTGTTTTGTCATCACTGTCTCACCATCGCACTTATTTCACTGGCACAATTCAGTCTACATAAATATCTCTTGAATGATTCAAATATCAGATATGAGTTCACTTATCTGCATTGCTGCTTCTAAAACTGTCTTTGTTTCATGGACAAGTTCTGTAGCATTCAGATATTTGAAGCAGCTATATCTGATATCTTCTAAAATTTATCTGTAATCTTTCAGTGCTGGTATTTTGGATAGAGCAGGATGGTGTGAGAGCTTTCATATTAGCAGATGTTGACTAATGATGATATTCTCTTACTAAATTGATTCCTCTATTCTACATGGTCGCATACTTGGATGGTTTTATTAACATATTATACAGTTGGCAGTGAGATTCTCTTCTGTGTGCACTAAATCTATTTCCCATGATTTTTTTAATTAGTTAAGAGAGAAAGGAAAAACAGAAAATCAGAGGAGGATCAGAAGTCCTCCAAAAACAAAAAGAAAACAGGAGAGTAATTGAAAACAGATGGAAAATACATCAGCTCAAAAGAGCAGCCAGTCCTTCTGCATATAAATAAAGAAATTCCCTAAAAAAGATTACAAGCTGAAACCCACAAAGAAGCTAGGAAAGCTATCTTAATCCAAAGATGTTCTGATAAAAATCTGCAACTGAAAATTTCTAAATGGTTATTATTTCAAGTAAAAGGAATACAAGAAACTGTTTATAAATAGATCTGTTAATTGGTAGTACATGGCATTACTTGTAGGAAATCATATCTACTCTTAATTTTATATACAATTCATTTGTATTATTTTATAATTGGTGTAGGCATCATTTTTCATAGCGTATGTTGTGACATCTGGATGGACCAGTACAGCATCAGAGCTCTTTCAATTGATTCGACTTATTTTCAATTCTATAAATAGAATTTTTGCTGGAAACAGTGCCAATGACGTTGAGGTCCCATCAATTCCTTACCACAGTGAAATTCCCAGGATTCTCTTCTTTGTTCTTCTTGGTGTAACATACTTCGTTCTTGCTCCATTGATACTGCCTTTCCTCTTGATCTACTTTTGTTTGGGATACATCATTTACCGCAACCAGGTTTGTAAATTGGCTTCTTTTCTTAATTTCAGTGTATGCATTTGTCTCCCTTTTTGTTCCTAGAATATGCATGCTCTTTCTCGAATGCAAACACATCAAGCAGTTATCCGTTTATGAAAGTGTTCTCTTTGCACGTTTAAGATGATCATGGCCACTAAATTTCTCTATTAGAATTTCTTAGAGATGGAAATAAATTAATCAAACTTTTGACTTTTCCTTCTAAATTTACAAAGTAATTGCTCTTGCTTTTTTACATTTGAGGGGAGGCTGGGGAAATTATATTTGTTAGAACCTTGAAGTAAGTGAATGCTCTTCAATAAATTGCAATGTGAATTTATGCTTTCATCTAACATTTGCATGTACATACAAGCAATTAAATGGTGAAAGCTTTAAATGTAATATTATGAACACGTATCTGTTTGAGGTTTTCTAACTCCTTTTGGATTTTTCTCACTTTTGGTCATTGTACAGTAATTCTTGTTTGCCTTATTCAATATCGAATACTATTCTAGCTCAGTTAGTGATAATTGTTAGTCCTTTATTGTCATATACAATTCATAACTGAGATATGATGATCTTGTAGAATACAACAATCTGTTTCAAAGCTTATCTTATGAAATTTTTATTGTTTACTCCTAAACATTAAGTGCTTCACTGGCAGGGAAATGGATTCTATCAAACAACATTTTTGAGGAAGAATGAATGTTTGTGGGTCTACTGAAACCATTTATTGTATTACTTTCCCTTCCACCCCCCCCCCCCCCCCCCCNAAAAAGCCGCCAAAAAAACACAAAAGAAAAGCCTGTTTCAACAGAAAGGGATAAAAAAATAATTTTATATGGTCATGTTGCCAGCTAATGATTAAAATTTTTTTTGTTCTTGTTTTTCTCTGATATGACTTTGGGCGCAGAAGCAGGTCAGTTTTTGACCATATAGAGATGAAACTTGGAAGCAGGACTGTATAGTGTGTCGAATAAAATAGTTGATCTTTGCATTATTTAAACATTTGAATATGACCCATATTTATATTTTCGTCCTCCTAATTTCTCTCTCTAATTCCTAAAACCTAATGGAATTTTAAATATCTTTTGGTGACAGCTGCTAAATGTTTATGCACCTAAGTATGAAACTGGAGGAGAGTATTGGCCCACAGTCCACATCTCAACTATATTTTCATTGGTTCTGATGCATATTATAGCAATTGGGATTTTTGGACTGAAGAAGCTTCCTCTAGCATCTGGCTTGACCGTTCCTCTGCCAATTCTCACACTTCTATTCAATGAATACTGCCAGAAACAATTCTTACCTATATTCAAGGCTTATCCTGCTGAGGTACATTTGTTGATAATTAGTGCTGACTCATCTGATTCTTTTCTTGGTTCTAATGG
Organism: Cercis canadensis; assembly: GCA_003255065.1. Classification (NCBI taxonomy): domain Eukaryota; kingdom Viridiplantae; phylum Streptophyta; class Magnoliopsida; order Fabales; family Fabaceae; genus Cercis; species Cercis canadensis. The sequence continues at coordinate 1,173,447 of QAOA01003028.1, forward strand.
TTAAATGGTTTTTAATTGCTTCTATATATTTTCTAGAGGCATTATACACAGCTAATCTTTTAGGCTTTTTAGCTGACTCATAAACATGTTCCTTATCGATTTTGCATGATTGTCATGGCCCAATGTAGAAATGCAATGCTCTAAGCAAATTCTGCTTCTTAGTTAGAACTTGGGTCTTCTGTCCGAGCTAGATGTCAAGAGTTGGTTGACAAACAAAATGATTGGCATGTAACCATCAGATTGTAACAGAGGTTCTAAGTTGGCTCTAGATGTTGATACCAGTGGCAATGTGACATATATTAAAAATTGCAAGGAGATCTTGTTAATTAGCATGATATGGAATTTGTGTTAAAAATTTCATTTCAAGGTAATATATCTTGATATGTGATATCACACTGGTGGTAGTAGGGGTATGTCAATTCCAGTGCATATCTGTAGAATGGCTTGATTAGACCATTTGAACTTTGAAGTCAGCATAGTACTCTCTGTAATTTGTGGTGTTTATTTTCTTGCTGGGTTGGCTTCACCTAAACTGTCGGTCCTGACAATTTCTAAATAGCTATTGCAGTAAAATGTGAAACACATTCTGATATGTTCTTAAGCATTGCATTCTGCTTCCAATTAGCATTCATTCTGGTTATTCTGTTTTTCAATTGTGTATAATTGCCTATTTTCTTCGATTTTCCCTTTTCACGTTCTTATGAATCTCATGCCTCATGCAGTGTTTGATAAAGAAAGACAGACAGGACCAAAGTGATCATAACATGTCTGAATTTTATGATAATTTGGTCAATGCTTATAATGATCCAGCTCTGCTGCCGATAAACTATTCCAGAAGGGATGATAGTCATAGCTCTCCCCTTCTTCACCGTTCTGAAGTTTAAGTTCATAATTATCTTCATACGGCGCTTGTTTCAACTGAAATTGAGCTGCTTCTAACACTAACAAACTACAGATTTCTGCAGATGGTTTGTGATGCTAATAAAATTCAACTTTGAATTTGTAACTTCTTCTCAGTTTTGATTTGGTAGTGTTCTGTACAACGTCTCTGCATTGTTTTGCTTGCACGTTATGTTAGAAATGAGAACTTACGTTTGTAACAGGTGTAAATGCTTTAGGAATCTGTATGAGAATTTTCCAGACCCTGGTTTGTCGGCAGTCATTGAAAGGAAATATCAAAACTAACATTGTAAATAGTAATAACTAATAAAAGGTAGAGCTTTATTTCCCTACCATTGTCCAGATTCTTATCCTAATCAGTGGCTTTCTGCTACCAAAGAAGTCTTTCTATCTCCTTTCCATGTTTCATAGTTCCTATTCTTTGTTACATATATATTTTCAAGCTATAGCTCATTAAATGCAATATTTCAGGTGTGCTTTTCTTTTCTTGAAACATTAGCGTAATCAGGTATTAGCTTAATGCAATATTTATTTTCTTTGGAGAATAAATGCTAGATTTATGGAATGTTCATTCATTCTAACTGTCAAACATGATTTAAAAGGTGAAATATTACTTAATATCAGAATTTAACTTCTTTATTCCAGCATCAATTTCTAGCCTCATCACAGCAAGACTAGTGAAATATCAATCTAACCAAATCCTTAGTTTTGAGAATGATGGAGTTATTTTATGCCCAAGCGGATTAGAAAAGCCATATGGCAAGTTGTAAATGCTGCCTAACATGCTTTAATGTGCTATTCTCAAGCATTAGCAAAAAAAAAAAAAATGTGCTATTCTCAAGTTTTTTTTTTTTTTAATCTCTCGTCTGAAATTTAGACAATTGTGGCGCATCTAATTACTTAATTAGGTTTAATTCTACAATAAATATAAACCAAAAAACCTGCTATTCTAATGTGAAAATAATATGATTATCTTTGGAAATATGATTTATCAGCAACCATACAAGTAATTAGTAAACCACAAATACAAGTGATTTGAACCATATAATGTATAAGAAAATAATATGTAGCACGAATAGTTTTATTGAAATAGGTAATTGAATTTTTTTAATAGAAAAATAGGGATTTGAACTTGTAATCTGAACCTTATAGAAAATCTTTAAACTAGTTATGTTATATGTACTTGTGTTAATAGTGTTACTAATGTAATTAGTTTCACCTATTGGGACTTTTCGCATTTAACAAATAACTGCCATATGGAGTGGCCATATATTAGATGCTGTATAGCATTGCTCTAGAACATTTAAGCCATGCTTTGATTAATCACGCAAGAAAATGACTATTATGATTGGTGTCACCATCATATTTGGACAATCAAACTGTAATAACAGTTGATAAATTCAAATGAGCTGTAGTCTGGTTTGGCAATTGGCATTCACTCTATCTTGGGTGGCATTGTTGATGAACAATAATTTATACATTTTTTATATTCATAAACCTCATTAGAGAAGGTGTTAAGAATAAATATTCAAAGAAACATAACAAAAAATAATTTAACTGAACTTCAAATTAACTTAACAACAATTCATGTATAGTAATTAAATATCTTATTGTGTTTTAATAAGTTAATTTTTTTCCCTTTTTTGCATAAAATTATTAAAATAAATTAGTACTTGACCCCGTGCTAATTTGCAACCAGCCACAGCAGGAGACATCTAATCCCACTCTTTTTCTTAGTGCGATAAATTATTTAGTTTTTTTTCTCAAAAATCATACATAAACTTAGTTATAATTTCGATTTTCATCCCCCAAAAATTATACTTTCAGAAATTTGTACCCATAAGATGTTTTCATTAATTTATCCAAACATGACAGAAATTTTCACAAACATTTATTATGCGAATTAGAAATACAAGGAATTGGTCTAGCAGACAAGCATTGGACAAGAGTTTTGGTCAAGCAGACAAGCATTGGACATGAGTTTTGCAATTTAAGACTTGATTTCGTANTCCAAACGGGCCAACAAAACCTTAACCCAACTCAACCCTTTTGCATGGCGGGACGGGCCAACCCAACGGGCCCAACCCATTTTGACACCTCTAAATTTGCAACCAGCCGCAGCAGGAGACATCTAATCCCACTCTTTTTCTTAGTGCTATAAATTATTTAGTTTTTTTTTTCTTAAAAATCATACATAAACTTAATTATAATTTCGATTTTCATCCCCCAAAAATTATACTTTCAGAAATTTGTACCCATAAGATGTTTTCATTAATTTATCCAAACATGACAGAAATTTTCACAAACATTTATTATGCGAATTAGAAATACAAGGAATTGGTCTAGCAGACAAGCATTGGACAAGAGTTTTGGTCAAGCAGACAAGCATTGGACATGAGTTTTGCAATTTAAGACTTGATTTCGTAAGAAACTTAAACTCTTGATTGATAAGCCTGATTAGAGAAGGTGTTAAGAATAAATACATAGAAACATAACGAAAAAGAATTTAACTAAACTCCAAATTAACTTAACAACAATTAATGTATATCAATTAAATAGCTTATTGTATTGAAATTTTTCTTTTTTTTTTTTCAATAAAATTATTAAATAAATTAGTACTTGGCCCCACGCTAATGTGCGAGCGGTGACGGGGATACAAAATAAAAAAAATTATTTGATCACCCATTGAGATTAATTTAATGGTTATATAAATTATAGTCCTATTAAAATTTTTAAAAACTTGTTCATATGGTCTAATCCTACTATTTTCTCAAGTGCTATAGAAAATCATATTAATCATATGTTGAGATTAGTTTAGTGGTTATCAAAACTATAATCTTATTAGAATTTTAAGAAAATTGTACTTTTGGTCTAACCTCACTCTTTTTCTTAGTGCTATAAGTTATTTAATTATTTTCCCAAAAATTATACTTAAACCTAATTATAATTATAATTTTTGTTCCCAAAAACTATACCTTAAGAAACTTGTACCCATAAGATGATTTCATTAATTTATCCAAACATGACGGAAATTTTCACAAATATTTATTATGCCAATTAGAAATACATGGAATATGTCAAGCAGACAAGCACTGGACATGAGTTGTGTAATTTAAGACTTGATTTCGTAAGAAACTTAAACTCTTGATTGATAAGCCTGATTAGAGAAGGTGTTAAGAATAAATACATAGAAACATAACGAAAAAGAATTTAACTAAACTCCAAATTAACTTAACAACAATTAATGTATATCAATTAAATAGCTTATTGTATTGAAATTTTTCTTTTTTTTTTTGCATAAAATTATTAAATAAATTAGTACTTGGCCCCACGCTAATGTGCGAGCGGTGACGGGGATACAAAATANTTATTTGATTACCCATTGAGATTGATTTAATGGTTATATAAATTATAGTCCTATTAAAATTTTTAAAAACTTGTTCATATGGTCTAATCCTACTATTTTCTCAAGTGCTATAGAAAATCATATTAATCATATGTTGAGATTAGTTTAGTGGTTATCAAAACTATAATCTTATTAGAATTTTAAGAAAATTGTACTTTTGGTCTAACCTCACTCTTTTTCTTAGTGCTATAAGTTATTTAATTATTTTCCCAAAAATTATACTTAAACCTAATTATAATTATAATTTTTGTTCCCAAAAACTATACCTTAAGAAACTTGTACCCATAAGATGATTTCATTAATTTATCCAAACATGACGGAAATTTTCACAAATATTTATTATGCCAATTAGAAATACATGGAATATGTCAAGCAGACAAGCACTGGACATGAGTTGTGTAATTTAAGACTTGATTTCGTAAGAAACTTAAACTCTTGATTGATAATTCCTAAGATAAAGAGGTAGTGATGTGGAGACAATTGGTTGTTGAGGGGTTACCACGTGGCAAAAAGCAAAACTGCCCAATGACATCTTCCTTCTGGACACAGCCACCGTGCATTCCACTTGCAGGGTTTAATTAATATATATTTTTTCTATTTTTGAAGAAGCAAGAAAGAGTAAACACCTCATTTATAATCAGAATGAGAGCATATTCCAATTATGCTGGAAATTTAATATTTTTCTGAGGTTTTTAGAAATAAAATTCAGAAAGTTCTTGCAAGTGCTCGAGTTTCTTTAATAATTTTATTATTATTAAATAAATAACACTAAATTTTTAACAGAAATAAAAATTCAAATATAAGACCATAATAACATTTTTCTATTGAGTGTTGAGTTTTTATAATTACTTAAACTTGATGCCTCCAATTCTTTTATTCTTAATCATAAATTTTTTTTTATATGATAATTATAAATTTTTGGTGATTGAGACTTATGATCAATAAGTGAGACCAAGTGTTGTTTTAGTTAATATCAATGTAATGATTATTGTTAAAAAAATAAATAAAAAATAGTAGTAATAGACGGCGTAAAGGTAACATTTGTCTGTATATGACGGTCTTTGTCTTTCTTTCATACGTGGGTCTAAGTATGACCCATATACCATGCCGTAGGATTTGTTCTCACATTATAATTAATTGATTTTCATTTATTTTTATGCATTTGTCTCTTCCCCTAACTTTCATGTTTGTTGTTATTAAGACGATATTTGATTCTTGCTAAATTAAAGCACATGAAATGAATCCAAATGGAATATCTTTCTTTTACTGCATGCTGTAAATTTGTCAAATGTCCAATAGATGTTTCATGTTAGATCTTAATTAATTAATTAATTATATATATAAATAAAGAGTTGTTATTTTTACATCATATTTTGTTAATGATATACTTTATTTAATTTCTAAATATAATATAAATTAAATTACCTTTAATTAATATAAAAAATTTTAACTTTGACTAAAAAAAATTTATATTAAATAAGTTTTTTACAATAACTAAATTTTTTATATTTTTTTATATTAAATGAGAGTAAATTAATTTATATTATATTTAAAATATTAAATATGGTGTAACATATGTAATATTAAATATTAAAAATGACATATGTAATATGTTTTCAATAACCACCCAACCCATAATTATAAGTTTAAAACATTTCATGAGGTTTAAACGTATATAAATTCAAGATTAAAATTAGAAAACTTAGTCGGCCGGTATTTTCAATATACTTTTTAGGTTCATACTAAAAGCCCAAAGCATCAAAACTTGACGATTTTTTTTTTCAAACATAAAATATTTATTTTATAATGTATATTAACATATATTTTTAAAAAAAATTCATATGAAAAAGAACAGACATTTAAGTCATCAATAATATTATCATAATAACACTACACTCATAATTATCGAGAGCAAACATACTAGAATTTGATCCTGAGTACTGTAAATTATTCCTAATTAAAATCTAAATATATGACCACTTAAGCTATTGATCAGAATTAACCATTTTTTTTTTTTTGAAACAAAACTTTGCAATAATTATAACTTTGTTCAGGTATCTCTTTTATCTTTTTTTATGCTCCCAAAAAAAATTAATTTTTTTTTATTATATATGATATACCATTTTTATGTAACATATTCTTTTCGTTATATTGGGAGAGGGGAAAGAAGACTAAGAGGAAAAATCACCCCTAATTGGGTTCAAATCAGGACTTGCTCTATTAAGAGACCGTCCTGCAGGTGCCAATTGTGTTAAAGTTCATTCACATTTTCATATGACATTATAATAGTTTTCAAAAAGAAAAGAATCTCAATTAATTAGTCAATGACTTGATTTAGGAGGCGTGTTTGATGCAACCTTTTAATTTAGAATAATTATTTCAATTATCAATGTACTTATTCTTAGATATAACCGAAATAATAATAATAAAAAAGTGTAGTACTATGAAATAGTTATGAAAAATTGAAATTCTATAATATGTCCAATTTCTTACGCTAAATAAAAGGTTGATCTTTTGTTGGTACATGAAATAATAGTTTGATTAGGTTCCTTTTGGTGATTGAGACTTGTGATCAATCTTACGAATTTTTATAATGAGACTCATTAAAGAAAGAAAAAATAATTATTAAAAGGAGAGGCTGAGATGCTAGTTAATATCAATTGAATTATTAGGAAAACTAATAATTCTATGTCTTTGTCTCATTTCTTTGCCACATCAACTAACTCTGCACTACGATTTGCTCACACCCCAATTAATGATTTTCATTTCTATAATTTCACATTACAAATTAGGCAACCTCATTTATCTAAGAAAAAGAATGTTCCTTCTTCAATTTGAACACCAAGTATTTTATTATGTAATCTCATCTTCAAATATTATTTAGATTAGATAGAATAAAATATGGTAACGAGGAGAGGCCTTGACTCAATGAAGCTGCCTCCAACCTTAAAGGTTGTCCCTCATTTCTTTTTTCAGGTTTAATCCTCCCTAGATACAAAATGGCAGTTTTGGTCGAATGACCATCTAACTCAAACAAAATAAATAAATAAAATATGGTAATCTTTTTTTAGAGTGAAGAAAGCTATCTCATTTTAAGATCGATGCATGTTATAAGTCTCAGTGAGAACTTATAGTAATACTTACAAATTGTCTACCAAAAAGAGATTGCTCGCAATAGGATTCGAACATAAATCTTACAAGCGAAGAAATTTGATCATTACTAACTAAACCAACTCCCATTGGCAAATATGGCAACCTTTATTATCTAGCCTTCAATTAAGAGAGCAAAATATAAAGTTAAAAAGCATGTTCCTTATAGATCTTGGAAGAAAATTTGTTAATTTTTAAAAAAAGCACGTAGCATTATATCATATTCATGGAACAAGTAATCACAAGTTCACAATGGTAAATTGTCATTTTTTTTTTTTTACCTTTTCAAATGTATGTAATTAGAAAGTGTTAAAGAATCATTTGACCTAAAAATCCAAACTCTGGAGTGAATATTTATAAATACTTTTTTTTTTTTAATCTATTGGTCGAACAATAAGTTTCTCAATCTTGGAAAGTTGATTTCAATAAGGATTTCATTTTTCCTCCTTGTTTTTTCTTATAAAAGACTACAATATAGAAATAGTGTATATATGAGCATCTACAATATTTCACAAGGGGAAAGTGATTATTATGTTTGTCCAGAAACGTCACAATCTGCGGTTGATGAGTGACGAAAATCCCATCGAAGTTTCTATAATTAAAAACTAGATGATAACATAATTTAATCAAAAAACAAGTTTGATAACGATATTACGAAGATAAATGACGAAAGTTATAGTACTTAAATATTATATAATCAATTTTTTTTAAGTAACATTATGTCTGAAGTGGGGCATTGGAAGAATCGTTTTTCTTGACATTAATCAGCAATGACAAGAGCGAAAGTGATTACTTTTGTTTCTTGCTTTTAATTAATTATTTAACTCAGAATCTTATTCACCTTGTTTTGGCTTGAAAGAGACTTTACCAGCTACCCTACACATTGCACCACATAACAGTTTGGATGCAAAAATCTCAAGTTTAAATCATAAACTCATTTTTACAACAAGTTTTTCTTTCAAAATTAGTATTAGTGGGAGAAATCAATCCACTTATCAATACTTGCTTCAATTATAGATCCTCATTAAGACATTAATTTTTTTATTTTTTTTTTGTGATCAAGTATGATAATAAAAAGGCTTAATTATAATTTTGGTCCCCCTATTTTAACCACTTGAACGTTTTGGTCCCCCTTCTTTAAAAATGAACTATTGAGTCCCTCTATATTTATAAAATGTACAAGTTTAGTCTATTTATCTTTAAGTCAAAATTCTTAGGTTTATTTCAAGGTGTAAAGTTTTCTGATTCATAATTTCACCGTTCATATTGAAGGGCTACATCTTGTGAACCTTCTCACTAAATTTGAGCTTGATCTAACGGTGAAACTCAGCACAAAATACTAAAACCATAAGTTTTCATCTAACCAAAAATTTAGACTTATTCACCGTTAGATCGAGTTGAAATTTAATGAAAAGATTCACAAGACGTAGCTCTTCAATCTGAACGGTGGGATTATGAATCATAGAACTTTACACCTTGAAATAAACCTAAAAATTTTGACTTAAAGATAAATGGACTAAACTTGTACATTTTATGAATATAGAGAAACTCAATAGTTCATTTTTAAAGAAGGATGACCAAAACGTTCAAGTGGTTAAAATAGGGGGACTAAAATTGTAATTAAGCCTAATAAAAATAAGTTATTCCAATACTATTGAGCAGGACGCTAGTGACATATTTGAGAGATACAAGAAAGAGCAAACAAAAACCTACTTAGAAGATTACCTCCAAGGCACTATTAACCATTAGAGGAAAACATCAATATATTAACAAGACATAATAGCAATCAATTAAATTTCATTATTGACGGAGTTTTTTTTTTTTTTTGGTTGTAGGTAAAAGGCAATTTAAGCTCTAATTAATTGAGGCCTGGACTCTATAGTTTCTGGCCAGGAAACTTATAGTTATGACCAAAAGAGGAAGAATTGGGATTATATGTATGTACTAACTAAATATGAGTTAAGAATAATTTTTCATGATTCCCTTAAAAAAAAAAAAAAAGAATAATTTACGACAAGCATAATAGAAAAAGTGATAGGAAAAGGACAAAAAGAAACTTTTTTATGACCATTTCTTATTTCTTAAGTAATTATAAAATCAATTTCAAGAGGTTGTACCATAAAATGGTTAAGGAACTAATTATGAATCTTGAGAAAGTCCTTAAGCAGCTTAAGCATCAAATTTGCTTGCTCCTTAAAGCAAATACTTGCAATGGATATACAAGTTCATTGTATTCTGTGGGAGAATCCAAACAGGAATTGCTGCTTTTGTTGGGATTTGGCTAGTAGCAGGGTTGTTTTTGTTGGTGTCTTTTACAATACATCTTCCCAATATTAGCATTAGATACATACATTGTTGAAGGAGTACCTGACTATTTCATGACAATGATGTCAGATACTCTGTCTCATGTATCTTTGATGCCTTGGATGCAGTGGCAAGGGAGAATAGATTTTGGGCACAACAATAAATGAAATAGAAAAATATGGTTTTTGTCCACATAATTATTGAAGGTAGTAGCAATGACCAATTCAAGCTTGCACTGTGGTATAGAATATGCTGATTGTCAAATAAGAAAAGAAATCCAAGTAGTCTTTGTCCAAGTCAAAGAAAAATATATTACCAGCCACACCGTTTACAAAGTATGATAGACTGCCAAATGTTTGGATATGAAGCCAAAATTATAAAGAAACAAATAAATGGAACCAATCAGCGTGACTTATTCAGCTCTCTATAGCTCAAGGCCAAAGATGTTCAGTCCCTTCCCTTTATATAAAAGCCACTGAGCAGTGCAGAACAAAGCAGAGAAAACCAAGTTTGTATAAGCTTATAAAAAGCAAAAAAGAGAAAGAGGTGGTTAAAGCAGAGAGAAGATAATGGCAAGGAAGAGAAAGGGTGTTGAAGCAGTGGAAGAAGAGAGAAAGTCAGGTGAGGGGAGCATGGCATGGGATGAGATGGTGAAAGAAGCAGCAGCAGCAGCAGCAGAACTAGGAGGAGGGAGAAGAGCCAGGAAACGATTTGTTGGAGTGAGGCAAAGGCCATCAGGGAGATGGGTAGCTGAGATAAAGGACACAATCCAGAAGATTAGAGTGTGGTTAGGCACTTTTGATACAGCTGAGGAAGCAGCTAGAGCCTATGATGAGGCTGCTTGCTTGCTTCGTGGTGCCAACACTAGGACAAACTTCTGGCCTTGTTCTCAATCATCATCAACTCCAGCTCTTCCCTCAAAGATCACCAATCTCCTTCTTCAAAGGCTTAAAGCAAGGAACAACACTAGTTGCTCTTCTAAATCCTCCAATTCTCTTCTCATCAACCACCAGCAGCAAAAGCTGCAAGAAGATAAAGACGATGCATATGCATATGGACAAGTGTCAACTGATTTCTCAGTTGATCAGTTCACCGATTTTCTTAATGATCCTGATGATTACAGCACAAGCAACAATGACTTTATCAACAATAGTGCACAAATTGATTACATTACAAGTAGTTTTGAATCATGTTTAACTGAAAAGGGTGACTGCAGGGAAAGGGAAATGGATTTGGAATATAATTGCAGTAATGTGACACAAACATCAAGTCCTGACTGCAATTCAGGAGGGGAAAGATCAGAGGTGGACAGTGAAGAAGAAGGCACTGATCTGGGTGTCCTGGATTTTCAGTTTCTGGACAATGTTGCTCCATCATCTTACTATTCTCCTTTTGAGATAGCCGAAGAGATTGAGGAGCCTGTGGAGCCAGAGAACTATGTTGATGAGCCTTCAATGCTCAGAGCTGCCATGAAGAGGATGAAATATGAAAGGAAATTCTCAGCTTCCCTCTATGCCTTCAATGGGATAACTGAGTGCTTAAAGTTGAAACTGGGATCAGGAAACTTGAGTGGAAGAGCAATTTCTGATCAACTAACCAACCTCAAGATGGCATGTAACAAGAACAAAATTGAGGAGAATAAGGAAGAGAAAGAGTACATGGAAGCAATGGATACGAAAGAGGAAGAGAACCCACAAACACCATCTGACATCGACTCCTCTTCTTCTTCTTCTTCTTCATCCAGTGTTGATGGAGAACTGTTACTTTGGAATTCACTGGATCTTCCTCCCATCTGCTTTTTTAACTAACTGAATAACAGATACTCAATTAGTACCATTCATTTCTCTTACTCTAATGTATGCTAAGAAGCATAAATTGTAATGTCAGATTTTGTAGTAATCAAATGAAGTCATATTTTTTAAGTAACCAAAATGTTGTCATTTCTATTTCCTTACTTCATTATCCCTCATATCTGTCAGTAAGGAATGAATTTGGAAAGAACCTTATCTTCCATTATCCCCAATGATTTTTCTTCTTTTCTTTTTTGGACATGCTAGCTCATTATCATTATGATTCTAGTAATATTTCCCAAGTAATGAAGATACAACTGCAAATTCATATCATAACATTATACGTCAAGACAAGAACTGGGTTAATCATATTACCAAAAAAAAGAGAGAAGTGGGTTAATCAAGCATATCTTTGTCAATGACTACAATTGTTATCAAGTAGTATAAATTGTGCTTTGCTTTCTAATCTAAGTCTAATTGTGATGTCATAACATGTCCACAACTACCTCTCTTATATAATCTCCAATGGACCTAAACAAACTAATATATGAATTATCAATTTTCATCTGATATTCCTTTTGCAAGCATTTTATCTACTAAGCAATCTGCAATATATCCTCCTATTTTTTGAGATTAAATTTTATTTACCTAATAATTTACCCACGTTTACTTGATTTAAATTTGTGGGGTGAGTCTTGAATGCAGTTAAATCAGTCAATGTTTGGTTATTAACCATAATCCAATTTAACAATCTTTCTCATAATTCTTTTAATGAAAAACTTTGCTGCAATAATAACCATCAAATAGTGGATCATTAAGCAATTTCATTTTGTCCATAAAAGACATATGTGCAGTACAATTTCTGACTACAATTAATTTACAGCATTATTGAGGTAATGAGGTCCATGTTCTCGCCGTGGAACTTAAGCTACAATGCTTGAAAATTGTCAAAGCACAGCATCTTTATGCACGCCGCCATTCTGCAGAGATGGAAGTACAAGAGGAAGAAGATGGAAGTGGAGGAAAATTAACTGAAAAAATAATTTCTTACACACGATTATGATAAATATGAGACAATAAGGAAAAACAATTGCTAAAAAATTTCCCCTAAGCCCACATTTAATTAGTTCTCCAAAATTAGGGTGAAATAGGAGACAAAATGTGATGCGTGACTATGTATTTGTATAGGATTATTTAAATATTTTTAGGGAGTCATTATTTTTACTCTCTATTTTGCTAATATTATACTTTATTTAATATATAAATATGATATAGACTAAATTATCTTTAATTAATATGAAAATTTTTTAACTTTGACTAAAAAATTTATATTAAATGAGGATTTTTACAATTAACTAAATATTTTTTATATTAAATGAGGATAAATTAATTTATATTATATTTAGACATTAAATAGAATATGACATCAATAAAATCGAGTGTAAAAATAACAAAACATACTTTTTAGGCATATAATCAATTATGCGGCTTGAAAGTGTGCGTTTATTTAGCTAAAAAAAAAACAAAAGAAACAAGTTTTCACATATTCAAAGACATCTCATAAGCTCCCCATCTAAACTTTTGATTATGAAATAATTACTCATTTTACCATGACCTTCAATTTCTACCTAATTACCCTTTAATATTTATTACACCATAAAAATACTTTATACACTATACACAATCCAAATAAAAACTAATTATTAAGAAATTACTTTTTGAACTAACATACCCAAAAACGAGTTTTCATAATCAATTCTACTTATATTCGATTAAGTACATAAACCCTATTTTCTAAGCTAATTCAAAGTTTCAAACACTAATTCCAAGAAAATTCCCATTTTTTTTCTTTTGGTTTTCCTCTATGGCAAAATGAGGAAACGATTTTTTCTACTCCTCATAGACTATTAAAAGACAAAAAGATTGAATCTGATAATTGTTTTTTTTTTTAGCTAAAACCTTGAGTAAAGTATTAATAAATAGATATTGATAAAAAAAAATTAATAGTTGAAATTCTAATAAAACGAAACATCTGGATAATAACCTATAAACTTTTAAAACCCACTTCTTGATTCTATCGTCAGCGAGTATCCAAGCACAGTTTGCTCTATGAAATATTGCATTATCAACCACGCGCATGGATAGAATGGCTTGATTCAGATTCACAATAGAATTTAAAATTAATAATAATTAAAAAAAAAAAAAAAACTCGTTAAAAGGGTAAATGACAAACAAGCTCTTTTTTTGCAGAAATTAATGACTGTGAAAGACAGTCTATAGGGTGGAGAAATGACTATGATTGTTACATTGCATGTGTAGACACATCATCTTAAATTACATGCAAAGAAAGCAAGAAAGCTAATCTGCAAGCTCACGCTACACGCAGAAACTCTGCTCTAGAGTAACAATAGCATCAACCATTTACAACACTCAGTTGGATACACTATAATATGTATGACACCACTGTCTAACGAGGGTTACTTTTTTCATGACATCCCTAGAGATTTCACAGCATTGAGACAATTCAATACCACGAGTGAATGGCAGATCTAGTCAACCAACACGATTAAGGAAGCCTATCCAATATGGAGAATAGGCTAGTAATAATGATCACCCATTTAAAAACTGGGGGCATACTAGAAACAGTTAAAATATATTCAAACTGAAAGGGCACTTATGTACAATGTAAGCTTCTTATTCACAAGCATCATAAGATACATATCAAGTCTCCCTTGTGAGCCTAACCTCTTCACTCTAGAGGACACGAAGCTGCGCAAGGAAAGCAGCACAAAGGTCCAAGAAGAGAAACTGAGGGCCATGGACCCTTTGAAGATCAAGCAGATACTTCTCCTCACGAGTTTTGTAAAGCTGTCAAACCCATGCAAGAAAAAGAGGTGTTAAAAAACAGTTCGGAAATATTCTGGAAAAGAATCAGAACTACCCAACAATGATAGAAGAAATAATCAATTACTAAGAGAATCACAATCTCCATGTGTTTATAATACCATCAAGAAACAGCAATGATAGGAATCCTTTGCTAGGAGTGTCCACAAAAGAAATGCCAAATAGCATCAATAACTTGAAACAGGAAAAATGAAATTCAATTCATCTATACTGTAACATGTCTATTACTCAATGAGAATGATAAAGTTATCATTAATAGGCTGTGATTAAATATTTCTTGTTTAGCCAAGTGCAACAAACAGAGAGAATGGTTCTCAAGACTTGAGATAAATTACCTGCACTTCAAACTTGACCACATTTGACTTAGAAACAGCATCATTCTCAATAATGGTGGAGTCGTCTCCAAAGTAATTATTACTATGCACAGCATTGTTAACCATTCCTTCATGATGGCCAGAAATGCCGGCAATCCACCTGCACTTCATGTTGTAGTGTCCAATCTTCTTCCAACACACATTTAACTCTTGCAGAGCTTTAAGGACCTCAGTCATTATTTCACGAGGATGTGCTCGAGACTGTTGTAAGTTAACAAAGAGCAAATTCATTATCAAAAACAAGTCTATCTAAGTTTCAATATTTCTTGTGTCAATTACTAACAGGAAACAATTTAGGCACCAACGTTTTATGTGCACATGTCCAAAGAGGGGAAAGAAATACATAAGCAACACTAATCAAAAAATTCAATTTTCCTAACTTTCAGAGACAAACTTAAAACCCAGAAGTCCAACAATTATTTCCTCTCAAACATATAGGCATCATTAGGTATTGATAGCCACCAATTGAATGCACCAAGCAATTAAAGAAAAGCCTATTATCAAGTAGAGTTCCAGTATAAAAACAACAAACAAACAAAACAGTGTACCTGAAGCCCAAGGGCCCATTTTCTCTCAACAGGGTACTGCGTTCTTACTCCAATTCCTTGATAATCCATATACCCTGAAAAGCGGTGTCCAACAGCTGGAGCAGCAACTTCACTGGGAAGCATACGGTTATAACCACATTCCTAAGCAGTCATGAAATAACCAAAACTGATCAGCTCTCCATAGGTTTGTCTTGTTTTGTAAGGAAACAAAGAAATACAATATCATTAAGTGTATAACATCTAAATTTTTGGTTGTAAACTCCATAAAGAACCATGTCCAGGCTAGAGAAATAAACTTAATCACATGCCTTATGCATAACTTCAACAATGGGTAAGCATGACAAGCAACCATTGGATTGTTGCCCAGTTCACAAGGGGATACAATTGACAAGCATGTCAAAGATATGCCTTATCAATCATTAAAAATGCTAAAACTTCATAATAAAAGCAGATTAATGAACATTGAATCAAATATGGGAAAGACAAACCCACCATGGTCTCTTGAAACTCAGCTCCAAGATAGCCAGTGGAAACACGGAACCGATTGTCCAATAACAAATAGTATGCTACAGTACCCTGAAATACATGGAAGGTAGCAATAAGAGACAGTGTGGCAGATATAAAAAGAGAGAATGAAGAGTGCAAACCTCATTTTGTATCCTGTTGCGAAGAGATTCAACCAATTGGTTCCTGTCAAATCCCATAGTAACCACCTCCTGAAGAATCTCCTCATCAATCTACAAAACATCAAATTGGTTTGATTTAGTTTACTGATTATAATATATCAAGTAAAAAACAATGTATTCAAAACTTACTTTCTGCCAAACTCATGTGAGTGTGTGTCTATATATATATATATATATATATATTCATCAGCATGTAAAATTTAAATTTGCAAACTATGCAAAATCAAAAAAGTGCAAACTCATGTAGAGTACTAGTAGACTCATGAGCCAAAGGCAACTTGCAGAAGGAAAGTGAAATAGAGAAAAGAAAAGGATGATGGAACTCTCTGGCCTCAGATTAAAATGGTTTGGCGCATGCCTTACTTAACCTAAAATCACTGGAAGAACCTGTCTTTAACCACTAACAGCATGGGCATGCATCTATTTTCAAAAAAATCAATCATGGAGAAAATCAAGGATTACAGCAAGCAATATCACTGTATTATAAGCAGGAAGATTTCCTTGTCAATAAGATGGGTAAATAAGGCCAAAACCATTTCCAAGTCAGATAAAGGCCAATCACCAAGTTCTTGATGAAGAACAAAATAGCACAAAATTCATAGCCTCGATTGGAAAGACATAAGAAAGATGTAAAAACAACAAACCTTTTTGGCTTGTTGCATTGTATCTGGTGGTGGCACCGCTAAATAACGCGGGAGACGAGCTTGGAACCATGGATGTTGGCGGATCTCAGGTATGGTCATCCTCTTCATAGGATCTACCACAAGCATCCTTGGTATCAAATCTCTAGCACCAGGAGACAGATGACTAGGAAGAGTGTAAATCCCACCCTATAAGAAATAGTACGTACATTTAGGAACCACTTTGAAGGCAAGTAGCAGGATAATATCTAGAAAAAGGCAGCGGAAACACATAAATAAGTCCTTCCCCTCCTCTACCCATATTAAACAACAAAATCACAGTCAAGGACATCAGATGCTACACTGACCTCACCAATAATAGCCTGATTCATTTGTTTCAAGGATTTAACTGATTCTGCTAGAAAATTGTTACTATGTCTGTGGAAAATTACAATTAGAAGCAAGACGGAATGCATCCAAATCCATTAATTGCACATATATAAAGAAACAGACCCCAAAGGAACCAAAACAGATACAAAATATGCCGAAAGTACCCCTCACAACACCTGTCAAAAATTATATAAAATTCTTAGCAAGTACACAAAGACTTTTCTATGTTAAACAAATCCATGAAGAAAAGAATTTAAGGCAAAAGCGGGAGCAAAGCAGATACATGATATGGGTGAGGAAGTACAACAGATATAAGACATCCAAAAAAAAAGTTGCCAAAGGCAATTTCAAACACCTGTATAAGTTAGTAAGTCATGCAAGAAAAACGACCAAAAACAAAAAATAAAAAATAAACTCATAATAAAGCTCAGGATACAGTGCCAAAACAATAACTGAGACAGGAATGACAACAAAACTTAGCTGCACAAACCAAATAATAAGAGAAAACAGGCCTGTAACCTTTGATGAGTGTCAGCATTGCTTAAGACCAGCTTATCTTAGTAACAAGAAGCAACTTACAGGGACCATTTACCATCATGAACACAAATGAAGATTAAGATATGACAAATACTGAGCCCAAAAGATTTGATTTTTCTGGAATAGTCATAACTCCCCTTTTACAAGGACAAAGCCACGCTCAAAACTGGTGAAGGAAATAATTTCACATCATGTTATAATTTATTGCTCCCTTCAAACCCACCCAAAAAAAAACAAAGGATGATAAAAGTAATATCAGCAATACCTTTATTTTCTTAAAGAGATTTGGAATGTTTTCATCATCAAAAGGAAGGGTTCCACAAAGAAGAGCATATAAAATCACACCACAGCTCCAGACATCTACCTCAGGTCCAGCATACAATTTCCCAGAGATAACCTGTGAAAAATATAAGAATCAAAAACAAAAAGGCAAATATACATTCTGAAGTTCTCCTATAAACAATAACAATAATTCATTCCATTATCATCCAAAGAAGTCCAAACCTCTGGAGCAGCATAGTTTGGGCTTCCACAACTAGTCTTAAGAAAGTGACCATCACGCATGATATTGCTCAAACCGAAATCAGCAATCTTCACATTGCATTTGGAGTCCAAAAGTAAATTCTCAGGCTTCAGGTCTCTATGGACCACCATATTCCTGTGACAGTACTCCACACCAGAGATTATCTGCTTCCAAAACAGAAATTAGCTTAAATAATCTGCCACAAGCATAAGTTGCTGAAATACACAAAATATTAGTCAATGCTACCTGCTGAAAAAAATTGCGAGCTTCATCTTCTTGCAACCTACCCTTCTCTACTATGTAGTCAAAGAGCTCTCCAGATTTCACATACTCCATAACGACATATATGTCTGTTGGTGTTTCTACTACCTCATAAAGTCGTATAATGTGAGGATGCATGAACAACCTTAAAATTTTGATTTCTCTTCTCACTGCAACAAGTTTTGAAGGGAAATAGAAAAGATGATATAAACATATTTAATCAACAAAAACTGCCTGCAGTGAATATGCAGAATTGAAAACTAAACTATAAAAGAATCAGTTATATTCCCCCCAAACTCCATACCATTAGAAAAATTATGGATCTCATATCCCAGCAAAATACCCAATTTTCTAAGTAGTATGAATCAAAACTTCCCAAAAGATAGAAAAACTTGCAAATCTGGAGTTCCAAAATTAGATGAAGATAGAAGGTTATTGCTAAGAAAAGAATACAAACCTTTTTCTTCCATTTCCATGTTCCTTATCTTGCGGCGGTTAAGAATCTTAATGGCAACTTTATGACCAGTCAGTACATGCTCTGCAATTTTAACCTTGCCAAAAGATCCAATCCCAAGTGTTTTTCCTAACTTATAATTTGGTAAAAACATGTCCACGCCACTGCCACCTCGGCCAGTTGATCCATCCATTTTCAGATCTAGAGGCATAAATAGGGAAGGAACAATTTGAAAATCAGACACATGAAAGTACATGTACAATCATAAACAGAGAAGAACATCAAATATCAAAGGAAACAATACTAAAATAGGATTGAAAACGAAATTGTTACTAGTTGCCCCAGGGGTTTTCAGAACAATAGTGCAAATTGAATTGGAAAAGCAATACACGGTTTTGGATACAAAAATTTTATGTGCTCTTGATACTAAATACCAATAGATGGGTATGTCAAGAGTGATATATATTGCATGATAACCAAGCAACCACATTATTTCGTAACAGAGTTTCCATAAAGCCATCACAATTAAGAACAAATATTACCTAACCAAACTGTTGTAATTAAAGACAATAAGATTCTAACATGCAATTCAGGCATGTTTATTATTTCACCACCAATATCGTAGAATACAACAAAACTCAACAGTATATCTACTGAAAAAAAATCATGATTAACAATGTTAATGGGTAACAAAAACTTCTTTTCATTCGTATTACATGCATCTGTGGCTTTTTCTCTTTTTTGGATAAAAAAGAAATAATATTAAAGAAGAAGGAAGCAGGACAAAGGAGAAAGACAAGAAATACAAAAACTGAAGGTCTAGAGCTTACAAAGTTTCCTTCCATAAGGGGGATGAAGGTACCATGAGATACAAAAGGTACAATAGACCAGTTGCATATACATTTTCTCTACAAGATTTTAAAATGCTGTATTAGGATTTATTAATCCTAGAAAATATCTTCTCAATTTCCAAGTGTTTGGTGCACCACTCAATAAAAAGTTATATTCTTTCCTGGTGTTTAGTGCAGTAGTCAACGGGAGAAAAAATTATGATCAATAGAAAATAAACCAAACAGGAGGAGGAAAATGAATTTCTCTTCATGAAAAGCTTTTTTACCCCCAAAAGATTTAAACTATTAAACATAGACATGGATACAGAATATGGGACACAATGAAATACAAACACAGTGACACCAAGATCCAAAAGCATAATGTTATACCCACCAGTACTTTCCTCACCATTTCTCACCATTGTGGGTCCCAGTTTAATCTACATCTTACTATCTTAAATAAACCCATCTAACATTTTTTTTCTGGATGGCCCAGATTTAACTAGGCCCACAGTTATAAGGTTTGGTAAGACTTTATGAGGTAAATGTACCATTTCTCAATCCAAAATACAAGGGCATGGCACACTGTAGAAAAATGTATTAAAAATTTATATAAATTTTTAAGTATATAAAGTATGAAAACAAAAAAGGTATATGAAAATATATCAAAAATGTATTTGATATGTGATAAACATGTTTACAAAACATCCAAGAAGCATTAAGCAATAAAATTTAATTCTTTTTATTCCAAATAGTACTGTTTAGGGATGTCGGAGTGTCATTTTAGCAATAAATTTAATTATTTTCATATACAAACAATTCTAAAATACTGCATTAGGATCCATTAATTTCATGGAAAATATATTCTCAATTTCTTTTTCTTTTTTTTGTACTTTGGCTATGACTATGAATTCAGAACCCACAAGCACTAAGGACAAGCTCAGTACCAATTGGCCACAAACCGTTTGGTTTATCTTCTCAATTTCTAGTATCAGGTGCGCTGCTCAATAAAGAATATATTCTTTCCTGGTGTTCAGTTCACTAGTTGATGGAGAAGAAAAAAACTTTTAATCAATAGATAATAAACCAAGAGGAGGAGAAAAATCGCTTCCTCTTCTCAATGTGAAGCTTATTACCCAAAAGAGACACCAAACTTCCACCCAAACAAATGTTTAATTTCTTTTCCATTAACACCAATTACCGCCAAGGCGCTGGGCAACTGATGTCAAGTGTTATAATCTATACCCACTTACCACCACGTAATTTTCCTTATCTGTATACCAAACTAGCAAATTATAAGAAAATTCAGTAATTTTAGAGACAAACAGCCTCCTACAAAGCATATACTGCTATCAGCTTACTCTCTTCAAGCCAATTGAAGCCTCTCAATATCCATGACTACGGAAGTAAACACAAACTCCACAGAGCTGACAATTCATTCAATGGTAAGGAAAAAAAAGGATACAAGAAATGTGAAGAGAACAAAATCAATTAGAATAAACTAGCATCCCAGTTATTATACTTTAGGTGCATAACATGGGAATGGAAAGCAACATAAATCTTCTTCCCTTGCTTGTTTTCTGGATACGAGGACAAACTATTCCTGCTATCTATGCCATCAAAATCCTTTCTTCCCTATATTAAACTCAATCCAAATCCAGATCCCCAATTCGGGAACACAATCTTCCGATTGAATGTCTTGGATTTATCTCAAATACATATCGCAGAAAAAAATTGTAAAGAATCTTAACACAAAATTAAAAACACAATCAAACGAAAACAACGGAAAGAATGAGTTTTTAATGCAATTCCAGAACGGAAAAACCTTACCAGCGAGCGTTGTGGCTTCGATTCAACGGTATACACAGTTCTGTGGAAGTGAGATTATGCTTCGGAATAGGGATTTAGGCTCGAAATCGCACCGAATCTCCGATAGTAAGCCTGAGATTGATGCGCCTAAATTGAGAAATGCTGAACCCTAACTTCTGGATTGAGAGCAGAAGAGGGAACGGAGGGAGAAACCATCGGGTTCTCCGCAGCTTGCAACGGTGGAGATGGAGCGCTAAGATGGCAGAAAACGATGCGTTTTGAGTGCGTGTTCCCTAAACCAGGTATGTTGTCAGCTTACACTACGTTGCATAAGGCCCCTGGATCACGTGTTTACTAAAACCAGTGTGCCGCTGAGCAAATTGTTCTTTTCTTTCTTTTTCTTTTTTAATTTTTATTTTGCTTTCGGCTTTGAGTTAAGCATTTGCTTTTGAAATAGGAAAGATTATTATATTCCAGACTTTGTAATGTAACGTAATTATTATTATTATATATTTCAATTTAATCAAAAATAAATAAATAAAGTATTTTCTAAAAATAAAAAATTTAGACAAATGTTGTGCTTTTTATTAAGGTTTAGTACTATAAACTTTTTTAAAAAAAATTTCATTAAAAATATCTATTTTTCAGTCCTAGAATAAAACTTATCCAAACAAACCTTGTTTTGATATGGATAGGTATTCTTAGCATATCTAATCGATTTATCATTACTATTATTTAAGATTAATACTCCATTATTCAATATGCCTTTACTGTCCCAAAATTCTGATAATATCCTTTATTTATTTAGATGTATATTGAATAAATTAGTACTTGTTTTAAAAGTTTAAATAAAAATAATTATTTAATATAATTTTTATCTACTTCCTTTATTTTTTTTGTTCCACTTTCTTTTTCCTTCTCTCATTCTTTATCTCATTAATTTTCTTTCTCCTCTTTAACTATTCAATTGTTTCATTTTAATGTTTTAAATTTACTTTTAGTGCAACATTGTAGTATCAATTATGTTTTCTCTTTATATATATATATATATATATATATATATATATATATATATATATGAATATGTTCTCTTTTTTAATGTTACAAAAGAGTGGGAAACTAAAATGGAAAATCAAAGAGAATCTTGATAATGGGGATAATGAATTCGACAATATGTGGAGCAATATTAAAGCAAGTCGAATCTGCAAAAAGTAAAATAGTAGGAAGATTGATAAGGGAATATAATATTTCCCATGTTCTTCTGATTTTTTTTCTTTTTTCTTTTTTTGTGTTAAAAGAGGCTTTTTGACAAAATTACATTGAATCTAGACTTATTTCATATCACTTGACTATCACATGTTGATTCAGTCGTTAATAGAATATAACCAGCGAAACATAAAAAGAAGAAATTTTATTTATCAATTACAATTCCATACTATTTCATATCATGGTGAATTGAATATAAACTATTTTAAAAAAATTAAATAGGTCCAATTAAACTTATAAAATTATTACTAAGTATGATATGAAAAATATGAAATTATAGTATATAAATAACATAACTCATAAAGGAAATAGGGAGCCAAATGTCATTTATCCGATCTCCT
This sequence comes from Cercis canadensis, assembly GCA_003255065.1. NCBI lineage: Eukaryota > Viridiplantae > Streptophyta > Magnoliopsida > Fabales > Fabaceae > Cercis > Cercis canadensis. Next base: position 1,196,540 of record QAOA01003028.1, read on the forward strand.
TTTTTAATACTTTTGACTATGACATTGAATTTGAATATAAAATTTACAAACTCTAAAAGCAACCTCAGTACCACTTAGCTTTCAGATCTCTAATTTAACCATTCAATACATGAAATAATCCTTTGCTTTTTAGCTGAAATATATCAAGTGAGCCTTTACTTCCAAAAAAAAAATAAAAAAATTAAGTAAGCCTTTATAAAGGCTCTTGCAACATTGTTTCACCCTGAACATTCATACTACAAACAACCATGATATGTATCGTTTAGCAAAATCCATAACTTCCATCCCAAGTGCTTAATTTAGATGAATAAATTGGAGAAAATGTAAAAACATGTTCTTGAGTGTATAGAACTACTTATGCTAGGAAGAATATACAGCTGAGAGGGTTGTATAACAGGAACATTGGTAATTACATCAATATTTTGACTGCAATTTTTATTCTCTACGAGAACAACAGTGGCAAACGAGGGGAAACCGCGCGGGGGCGGGGGGGGAATATTTCTCTTCTCTGGCCTCTTACAGTTACATTACCTCCTCATCTAAAGTCATGTCGACGTAGCCAAGGTGGGTCGGAATTTTCCGTTGATAAGAGCTGATGGTTGAGTATAACATGCAATGACGGTACTGTCTTTGACCAATTTCTCTACAGAATTGAATTTGACTCTAGCGCCATTACGACCAGAGCTTCTAACCTTGAATTCCAACTAGTAGCAGCAGGCACGCCAGGCCCCTAAAATAACTATCATACTGTTTTAATGCCTAAGGGCCTAAAATGAGTAAACTTAAGGAATACAAATGGGAAAGAAAAGAATCTCAAAGGACGAATCTAACACTCATTACTGCGTTAACTAAACAAATAAAGATGACTGCACTTCTAGATGAAGTTTTTTTATCTGTCAAACACAAGTGGCAACCAAACACCACAGCAGTGATAATTCTTATGGTATAGCCTTAGTAATCAGGAATGGCAGAAAAGCGGTATCCTTTGGCACCACGCCATGCATAATATGCAACCCGAGTCTCATAAAAGCCTGCATTCAGAAATCAAAAAAAATAAAATGTTGAGTTTGGCCAACAAAAGCTCCTCAAGATGGGTGTTCATTGACAAGAGAGATTTTTTTTTTTGGGATAGAAGAAGAATTGTATTAAGAAAGGAAGAGTACAACACGAAAAGAGGATAAGCTATCCTCTAGGAGAAAAACACATAAAAGACAACAGCAAGAAGAGAAGAAAAAATCAACGTAAAAGGGCTCTCCAATCTCGTCATGTCCATCAAAGCAACACTTTTAAAGACACCATGAGCTGTGCACCAAAGAGAAGCCAGGAAAACAATCTTGTCCCATCTTAGTTTCAAATCCAAAACAGTTCCCTTAAAAATACAGGGCTTCTTTCCAACCAAATACACCAAACAACTTCATAAATAGCACAACACCATAGGTTCTACCCTCCTTGACAGGAGAGATGGTTGGCATCTACCCTGACAGGAACAGGAACAAAAACAGTCAACGGGCTTCCCTGTTACCAACACATCCTGTAACAGTTACCCACTCCTATGGACCTCTAACCAACTCTTTTTTCACTACAAACTATTGAGTTATTCTTTACCATAGCTGGTGCATTTATGGACAAAAAGAAGTTGGACACAAACAAAGGTCCATAACAAATTAAAAAATAAAAGGCAAAAAGATCATAATTCATCTTGCAACCCAGCATCATCCCACGTAGAAATATGATTGAAGGAAATAATTATACTACCCATAATACCAGACAGCCTAAAGTATGTATGCCTAGTTACTGAGCAAGTCAGTTTTGGGAAATGCTTTTTGTGCTTAAATCATTCTCTTCCAGTTTTGTTTGCATTATTACAAAATACTGGCAGTAACTCAAGTGTAATTGTAATTCTATATTTGCTTCTTATACTTTCTGCTGTTTGTTTATGTCTATTGTGTCTACTGAATCCTTTTTGCAGGAAATATGCCGAGGAATTTACTAGATCAGAAGGCTGTAAGTAATATGCAATCAGTTTTCTCCATTAAAAATGCAATTAGCAAGAAAGAATCTCACTATACCAGTACTTTATTTCGCATCTTGGTAGTATGGTTTCTTACACTCTCTGCTCTCTTTTTCCCTCCCTGTTTATCTCTTCCTATTTCTTTGCTTTTGACATATTCTATAAAATCAATAAATTCACTATTCTGACATGTGTGCAGCTCTTTTATGGATGGTCATCTGTTATATAACATTCTTAGAACTTTACAGGAGGCATTCATTGTTTTCTAGTTCTGACAAATGCAAATACATTCCGAATATTATATCAGCAAAGGAAAAATTAATGTAGTTATGGTCCCAAAATACTTGTAATAGATGCTAAGGGGCCTCTTATCAACAATTTCTCAAGTGTGTCTCCTTTCTGTTTATCATTTCTTGAAAACAAGGAAAACATACACGGATATGCCATATCAACTGACCAATTTTGGGTGACCAAAAATATTAGTTCTAGAGGAACATTCTTTTTCATGTTAGTTATCATAATAGCTCAGTTGCAGAAATGAGGTTTACTATCTTTACTTCTATATCAGAACCTCACAGGTAATTTGAAAGGGGAAGAAGAATGCAGAATCTGATTGGGTTTGCAATCATGAAAGATATACCCTTTGAAAAGGTGATTTTTGTTAAGCTAAATCTGTACTATAGTCATCGATAGTTCTGCAAAGTTGACAAAGACTCATTAGAGAAGGAGTTCTATAATTTCTTGAATTAATCATATAGTTTCAGCAAAAAGAGAGTTCTTCATGTGGTTACTCACACCGTCTTCATCCTTACTTGAATTTATATAATTTAGTAACATAAGTACAAACTTATCATAAGAAATCAACTTCATATGTCACTATAAAATTGTATTTTTAATATCATAGCATTCTTATTTTATTTTCATTTATTTAAATATTCCAGTATACCCTTATTTCAAACTATCAAACTCCAAAAACAAATTAAAATAAAGAAAAAGCTCACATGCAAGCTACTTGAGAATAAAAGTATATAACATACCTGGGAGAAAGCTGAGAATCCCTAGCGCCAAAAGGCCATAAGCTTGAGACCCGTCTCCACCCATATGACCAGTGAAGACAAAGTATGAAAGAAACAGAAGTACCATCCCAAGGAACAAAAGGAAGAGAGCCAGGGCTATGGATTTCCATGGAATTTTATCCAAGGAATTGGGTGTATAATCAAACCGAGGGTCAAATGGTCTATTCCTCCCACCATTATAGTAATCATCATCATCATCTGCAGCAAGAGGGGTGTAACGGATATTGCGCCTAGTTGTCATTTCCAATCTCACTAAGCTCTTTGCTTTTAAGATTTGTAACCAAAAATGGACCTGAGACCATCAAAGCAAATGAAAAGGAGGTTGTTGGATTTAGACCTAGCAGTAGCTGAGAAATAAATGAATTGGAAACAACAACAGCCACCTTAGACAACCTGCCAGAAGTCTATGGGCAAAAGATGTAAATTGCATCATCTACCACTTAACACCAGTTAATTTTCCTTCCGTGTATATCAAACCAGAACATTATATAAAAATTCAGTACTTTTTTAGGGTAAAACAGAAGTCCTCCAGAAAGCATTTACTGCTATCAGATTATTCACTGAAAGACAATTGGAACCTTTATGTCCATGATTGCGGAATTAGGCTGAAAATTATTTTTGAAGTTCAAAATGGCAAGGGAAAGATGAATACAGAATAAAATCAAACAGAATTCAGCATTCTAATGATCATATCAGGTGTGTATAAGAAGCAAAAGGAAAGCAACATAAATCTTCTTCTTTTGGTTGTTTTCTGGAATATATATGACGAGAAACTATTCTATGTTATCTTTACTATTATAACCATTTCTTTCCCAGATGGAACGCATGCATTCCAGAGTCCCAAAATTGATAACCACAACTTTCCTATTGAAACGCTTGATTTTATCTCAAATACGGCGAAATATGTAATGAATCTTAGCACTAAAAAAAAATTGGAAACAGAATAATCATGAATCTTCGAATTCAATTCCAGAGCGGAAAAACCTTACCGGCAAGCTTGTTGCTTCGAATCAACCCAAGACACAGTTCTGCTCAAGTGAAAACAAGATTCAAAATAAGGATGTGGACTCGAATTGATGCGTCTATTTTCACAAGTGCAGAGCCCTAATTTTCTGGATTGGAAGCAACATATAAAGACGAAGCAAACATCTGGGTTTTACATCAACTTCGCAGCTTGCATCGGAAACTTTGATCCTGCGGTAGCTGAGAAGGAATTGAATAGGGAAACTTCTGATTTGAAAGAGGAAAATGGTGACGAAAGAGTTCCAGTGCTACGTAGAGATTGAGGTTCTTTCGGATGAGGGAAGGTTGTGCCGTGTCAGACTGCAGAATCTGGCAAGAGACTTCAATTTGGGTCATTGCACGTTGGGGTAAGATCAAACACCTCGTAATGGATGTCGTTTTTCTTGGGGGGGTTAAGTCACTGTCAAACGACAAGCCGTGTTTTGAATGTGTCAAATGAAGAGGGCGGCAGCCAAGTTTCCCGCGGACCCTAAACTAAGATGGTTGTTATGGACTCTCGGATCCAAACCTAGTTAACCCGTCCCAAATGAAAATTTCTAATTTGGTTTAGGTCTTCTTGTCTAGTTTCCTTTAGCCCCCTAGAAGTTTTTTTTTAAAAGTCATTATTTTTACACTCTATTTTATTAATGACACATTTTATTTAATGTCTAAATATAATATAAATTAAATTATTCTCAATTAATATGAAATTTTTTTAACTTTGACTAAAAATTTTCTATATTAAATTAGAGTTTTACAATTGATTAAAAAAATTAAATGAGAGTAAATTAGTCTATATTATATTTAGACATTAAATAGGATATAGTATTAGAAAAATCGAGTATGAAAATAACAACTCCCTTTTTTTTTATACTGTACTAGTAGTTCCACAATTTTTCCTTGCTTCTTTAGAAATAGAGGATTCTATTTCTCTATAATTTACTTTTATTGTACTACAAATTCTGATTTTTTTTTTTAAATATCTTATTCTTGCTGATCACTAGGAAAAAGAAAATCAATAAGCAGACATAAAGTGTTGGAAATTAAAACAAAAAAAAAAACTCCCTTCATTTTTCTAATCCAGTATGAAACTTGGTAGCATCCCACTACAATAAACACAAAGTTCACTTATCTGTGCGAAGGGGTGCAGGAATCTGCTCTCCACGTGATGAGGGACTGCAGCTTTGCTTGGAGAATTTGGATTCAACTTGTCCAACCTCCCATGAGAGTCCAGTTCTTCACTTGGGACCTTGCTCAATGGATTGACATGAACTTAAGCCAGAACCTTGGAATGATAGGGAGGTAGTGGAGCATCGTTTGGGCAGTCACCTCGTGGATGCTCTGGAAGTGGAGGAATCTAGCTCTTTTTGATCCTAGCTTTACCCGCCCTTCTAACCCGTGCAAGGTGATTAGTGAGTTTATTGAGGGGTGTAATCTGACCGCTTCTATCGCCTCCTCCTCTTCGTCAGTTCCTCCTCGTGTGTTTTGGCTTCCTCCAGAGCTTGGGTGGTTTAAACTCAACTCTGATGGTGCCTCGAAAGGAAACCCAGGTTTGGCAGGGTGTGGCGCATTGCTAAGAGATGCTTCAGGAGGCTGGGTGTCTGGTGTGATTAGGAATATAGGGTAATCCTCTGCTATCTGTGGTGAGTTGTGGGGTATTTTAGAGGGGCTAGAGCTGGCGTGGAGATTGGGTTACAAGAGGGTGGTGTTGGAGAGTGACTCGCAGGAAGCTATTACAAGGCTCTCTAACAGAGGAAAGCTTGAAGGAAGGCACATGCAGCTGTTTTCTAAAATTTCTGGGTTGCTGCTTCAGGAGTGGCACGTGAAGTTAAAGCATATAGACAGATCTAGTAATAGCTGTGCTGATTGGCTGGCTAAATTTAGCCTAAACAAGCCCTTGGGAGCTTTGCATTTAGTGAACCCGCCGCAAGAGTTGCTGGGTTTACTGGTAGTTGATGAAATGGGGCCTCCTTTGCCCCCTGATCCTGTTCTGTAGTTTCTCTTTTTTTTCCTTTGGGCTTCTGCCCCGTTTATCTACCAAAAAAAAAAAAAAACACAAAGTTCACTCATCTCAAAAAAAAAGCTCTTTCAATTCTTCCCCCCATATGCAGATGTGTTGCTATGAGACACCAGCTTATCTCACAAAAGCAGTCCTACTTTAAATCTACTTTACCCAACCATTTGGTATTTATATATCAGCCTCTAGAAACTATCATCATGTATTTATCCACCATACCCATAAAGTGAACCAACCAAAGATAGTGGACTAGAGACATGTGCATGTGCAACTAACTCTATTAATTAGTTGTCTTGCTTATACCTCAGACACAATATATACACAATTTTTTTTTTTTTGTTTATATGACAATTTATACAGAGTTGGAGCATACCACAATGAGGGATCAATTAGAGAAATAATTCTTACATATAATAAGACAGTGTATAAAATATATATGCATTATACAAAAAAAAAATTGAAGATTTAGTTACTATTTTGAATAAATTTAAATGTTATTATGAATACAAGATGTGAAATTGTAAAAATAATTAATTTCTAAATAGCATTACTCAATCAAATTTTATTAATTAAAGATTATTTTCTTAACTATTCCATCTATTTGTACACGGTTTTTTTTTTTTTTANCAATAATGGTATATTTGGATCAGTTTTTGCACACTGAAACTAAGTCTCTTCCCAAATGATCTTAAAAGTACACCTTTAATTATACCAGCCTGGTGCATTTAGAACAAAAAAAATTATAAATATTGGCCTTGAGATTTAAACCTTAGTTAACTTGAATAAATTTATTGCATTCTATCATTTAGATGCACATGTTTACATATGGTTAATAGGTCAATTGACTTTTTTTTTGTGTTAACTCAAATAAGATACCTTTGCAGGTGTGCATCCACATATTGCGCAATCCTCATTATTCTTTTATCTACATGCACCTTATGGAGCGTGCAATGATTCAACTAAATAAGTTATAAATTATGAGTTATATGCTTGCACGTGTGTCACTGACTTTCTGCACTTCCATGTGAACAGAATAGAAATGGTTATATTCTATCAGATATTGAGTTGTCCTTGAAATTTAAGGAAAGCAAACATAATCGGTTCTTATTTGTTTTCCCTCGTGTTTAGCTATTCACATTCTCTTTCTTGCTAATAATATAATGTAGCTCTATCTTGTTTTTGGTATTTAAAAGATGATGGCTGCAACTTCTATGCCATTGACAAGATGGTATACTTAACTAAAAATGGTTTTTTTAAGTCGCCAAATTGCTAGGTTAAGACTTTTGCCACATTTTTCTACNCCAAATTGCTGAGTGATTCTTCTAAATAATGTATATCTGCAAACTAATTACACATATAAGGCACATTTCAAACTATTTCCACAACTACGGTAGTTTTTTTTTTTACTTTTTCTCTTCAGTGTCGCATTTTGAACCGTAATGAGGAGTCGAATTTTCGTTTGAGGCTCCTTTAAGGAGCCGAATTTTGGCATGTCAATTTTTATTTTTTTTTTTAATTTTCAATGTGGGAGTCGAATTTTGGGATAGTAGGGAGCCGAATTTTGGCTCCCTCCTCCTTTAAGGAGCCGAATTTTGGCATGCAAAATTTTTTTTTTTTTTTTTTAATTTTTGTACAGGGAGTCGAATTTTGGGATAGTGGGGAGCCGAATTTTGGCTCCCACCTCCCTTAAGGAGCCGAATTTTGGCATGGATAATTTTTTTATTTTGTGTTTAAAAGAAGGGAGTCGAATTTTGGCAAAATTCGACTCCTTAAAGGAGCTTGAAATCAAAATGCGACTCTCCATTGGGTTCAAAATGCGACACTGAAGAGAAAAAGTAAAAAAAAAAAACTACCGTAGTCGTGGAAATAGTTTGAAATATGCCTTATTTGTGTATTTAGTTTGTAGAAATGCAATATCTACAAGAATCACTCCAAATTGCTAGGTTAAGACTTTTGCCACATTTTTCTACTGATGGAATTTTGGAGAGAAAAAGTCTCTCCCTCTTTCTTTTTTAAAAAAATAAAAATTAGTATATAATCTCTATATACAACTAATTAAGAGTCATTTTCTTAAGAGTATGTCTATTCAAGAATTATATACTCGCTCCCTCATTTATTTTTTTTACTTATTTTATTTATTTTCTTTCTCTTTATATGTATTCTCTCTTTTTTACTTTATTTGCCCGTGCATTGCATGAGTGTTAAACTAGTTGTAACTAAATAATCTGACATAGTTTTATTGTTAGAACAAAAAACGATTATATCTTCAAAATAAAGGTCTTGAGATTTGGTTAGTAGGAGAATTGACCAACTTAAAGCTTTCTTCTTTTATTATATTAAGCATAATTTTCATAATGGTCCAAGATTTAATTATCATACAAAATTCAAATGTATGAGCTAGAATGATTATAAAGATTAATCTTTAATTATGAAGATATTTTTTGGAATGGTCTCTTTATGCAGAAACTTGATTATGAATATTCTTGAGTAAATTATTTTCTTAATCATATTTTAAGTAATCAATTGTGAATTGTCACCAATAGCTTTGCACTAAAGCAACTTCCTTGATTATGCAGAAACACCTATAAACCTAGCTGTCTCCTAAAGATTATTCAATCATATGATTACTTCCCTAACTTTCGTAGTTCTAACTTCTAAGGACATCAGAATTGTGCCTTTTGCTCTTTGGGTCACAGAAAACATAAATAGCCAACAAGCTCAGTCCCAAATTAACATACATTTATTATGTTATATATCACTATATATATTTAAAAGAAAATTTTTTATCTAAGATTATTTATAGTTATTATATTTATTCTTTCATTTCATTTATTTTTTTTTCGTTTCAATATCTCTGTTTAACTAATTTTATTATGTTATATATCACTATATATATTTAAAAGAAATTTTTTTATCTATTAATAAGATTATTTATAATCATTATACTCATTCTTTCATTTCATTTTTTTTTTCGTTTCTCTTCTCTCTGATATAATATCTCTGTTTAACTAATTACTCGTACATGACACGGACTTGAAACTAATATTAAGTTAAATATAATCATTTGATATTTTTTTGAGTAGTATTTTAACTAAAATTGTCTACACATTTAAAAAAATAAGAAAATTTTAAAAAAGTGTAAAGTTAATTGAAGCTACGTGGAATTTTAATAAAGTTAGTTAAATTTAGATATTGTAAAATATGTATGTGAAAAAAATATATAGAAAAAAGATGTGAGAGTATTTATTACTCCAAAAAGTTAAGCTCGATTATGTTTCCATTATTGTTTAAAAAATTTTGCCAAAAAAGTTAGTTTTTATCAATAAAAAAGTTTTAATTTTGACAAGAAAAATAAAAAGAAACTTCATTCATCCTTAACTAATATAAAATTAGTTGCATAAAAAGCTAAGGACAAAGTAGGTTTGTTTGTTCCACAAGTGAAAAAATCTGATATGGATAATTCTATGAAAAGGGAAGTTTCCCAAGTCAGCATGGCAGATAACGCAGGAGTTGGGACCGCAAGCCTTTCTCTCTCACTCACTTTGTTTAGAGGCAGCGAAATCTCAAATCTCGGACACGCAAAGCTGTTTCAAGGAGGAAAATAGCAAGATGATAACGAAGAACAACACCTCATTTCCCTTCTTCAACTTACCAAAACTTCAGCTTCTTCTGTAAATATAGCCATTTATTATTATCTACATCAAATCAAATATTAATAAATAAACAAAACTCATTTCTCTTCCTCATCATCGTATTCTGCTCTGCTTTCAGAGCAAACGGTTGATCACGCATCAATTATTGCAAAAGGAAAACAGAGAGAAGGTGTTGGCTTTGCACCATCCGGATCCGACATTGTTGGGCCCACCACCGATCCACTTTATTTCTCTCCCTCTGCTTCTGGGTTCCGCCATTGTTGTTGTTGTTGAAGAGAGGGGGAGACCGTATCTCACCAACTAATCTGTCCTGCATAAAGATAAAGGTTTGTTTTTTTCCTCATTTTTCTCTTGAATTTGGTTATTCATTTTCTGGGTTTTGCTTTAGATTTTCTAATCCAGGAGTTTTACCCACAATGGCATTTGCATTTCTCTTTCTCATTACGAATTAAAGTTTGTGTTTTTTTTATCCTTATGAAACAAATAAAACATTGGATATTTTGTACTTAATTTAATGATCATATGATTTCTGAGAGATTTTCTATGCCATTGTCTGTGTTTCTTTGTTGTTTGTGAATGCTACATATTCTCTTGTCCGCGCCATTACTTTTGTATTCCGCCGTCTTTTTTTTATTATATTTTCCTTTTCATATAAATACCGAACTTTTATACATTCCCTTTTGCTCTCTTCCTTTTGATGTTGATGAATTCTGGTATAAAATATGTTTGTCCCCCCAAACCTTTATGTGCTTTTCTTCTTTCCACTTGATGTGGACCCTATTCCGTTCTTCCCTTCAGCCTTCTCATTTTTATCTCTTCCACGAAAATGACAACGTAGCTTCCCCGAAACTGAACAGCAAACGCCTCTAGTTCATTGTGCGAATTGAGGAGAATTTTGTGTGTGTAGAAATCTAAATTGGCTTATAAATTTTCCACTTTGAAATTTTGACCCCCATCCTTTCCGTTCTGCTTGGCGGGCCCAAAGGTAGAAAGCTTCCCAACTGAGCTGTTGAAGCTTGTATCATATTTCCCATGAAAATCCTTCTTTTCACCTGGAATTTCAAATACATAGATAGTGTTTTAGAATGTCACTGCAATTTTAAAATGAATGAATTCAAAAGCTGTATTCTTGACATACTTGGCTTTAGGCTTAAATCAGAAATGCATTTTTTGATAAAAGTTCCTACTAATGGAAGTAAGTTACAAAATCTCCATACATATATTTTTAGAAGGTTTAATTGTAGTTAAAAACTTAAAATGGCATTTGGAGATTCGTTTTCCTTTCATTTTCTTTTTGGGATGGGCTATTGATGTTTCAAACCTTCTTGTAGAGTTAGTTACAGGAATCATCATCAGTTTGGTGCATGTTAAGGGGTCACCCATTTTTCCATGTTTATTTTTTTTTAAAAAAAATTAATCTATAAATCTCATTGAGCAACATGCACTGTCTCTTCTTTTTCTGAGGGGAAAGGGGTAGNCGTTTTCCTTTCATTTTCTTTTTGGGATGGGCTATTGCTGTTTCAAACCTTCTTGTAGAGTTAGTTACAGGAATCATCATCAGTTTGGTGCATGTTAAGGGGTTACCCATTTTTCCATGTTTATTTTTTTTAAAAAAAAAATTAATCTATAAATCTCATTGAGCAACATGCACTGTCTCTTCTTTTTCTGAGGGGAAAGGGGTAGGGCTCAGACCACCCAGTCTGGTGAGGTGAATCTGCGAAAGTGCTTAAAATTGTTTGTTCAGGCAATCACGTGTGATTCAAGATGGTCTTTAAAGCATAAAGTTTATGCTTTGTAGCTCACATCAAGCACCTGATGCTTCCCATGCATCATACTACTACTGTAAATTGTTAGATTATATTTATGTGTTTTCAATTTGCTGTCACCATGTTTCTCTGCTAATCAATTGGCCCAAAAAGGTATTGAACAATATATGTAGGATAATTGTGTTGGTACAAACTTATGTCGACTTAAATATCTATATTAGCCACTTGTGACTTGTCTATCTGAATTTTTAATTTTTCCTTCAACAATGTATTTATTGACACTCTATCTTCACTCATTTCTGGAGTAAATTATGTGGTACAATCCTATATGTGTATATTGAAATTCTGCAAAGTTGATTGCTAAAATATGTTGTTGACAGGGTTATAGTCTTAGCTTTCTGTTGTGTAATCAGTCTCCCGAAATGTCAGAATCCCTGCATATTCTCATGGTTCATTTTGTTTGTTGATTTGATTTAGTTCTCTAAGCATCGTGTGGTATATGATTTGCAGATCCTGTTATAAGAGGTTCACTATTCTTACAAAGACAATTTTGAAAACTTGGAAGCTGAGCTGCTAACAATCTACAATGGGTAGTTGTGTGTCAGTACCCTCTATCAAAATCAAACCACAGAAGAAGCGCCGTCTACGTATCAGAAAACGGCGTGGAAAGATCTCAAATGCTGTCCTGGATGGTACCAAAAAGAAGAATAGCAATGCAGGGGCCCGTGTGACAGATTATACTGTTAGTGAATTTGTTCATACGGACTTTGAGAAGGGTTCAACTACTACTTGCAGACGATCTGAAGTTTCTAATTATTCATTCCATGTTACTCAGCTTGAATGGCACCACAGTCAATATGATGCAAATGGTATATTATATCTCTTTCCTTATCTTCCCCCCCACCCCCTTGCTTTTGGGGACAATGCTTCAACCATCAATACACACACACAAAATCACAGAGATGTACATGTCAACATGCATCATTATATGTACTCACGTCTATGTTTTAGAAGGAGTCTTGTTAGAAGCACATGATATTGATAAAGTAGCACAATATACACTTTCAATGTGCAGACCTTAGTATCTTTTATGGATAAGGAGTTTTAATACGTCATTTTTAATTTGACATTCCTGGTGGATCATTTGCATATGAAAGTATAAATGTCGTTAGACATGCCTTGTGGATTTTTTGCATAAGAAATTCTAGAATTGTTTTAATTTAGGTCTGTATATATCAACACATAAGGTCCATGCTGCTTTTGATTGTTGAGAATAAATAAATTTCTGCTAGTCGCTTGAGTACTAATTTTTGAATCATTTACCTTTTTGACAAACTCAAAATGACTTTGTAATCTCATTTTTTGCAGTATTTTCCCAAGAGGAAGCTTGGTTAGATTCAGTCAGTATTCTGGAATCCGATTCAGATGATGACTTCAATAGTATAAATGGAGGTAATAAGATTGCCCTTCATCAACAAGATGTAAACAATAAATTGTAAGTTGTATGTAAATATTCAAGGGGATGGCTTATTGAGCGAAAAGTACATCCTTTATTTTAGGATATTATTTGCATGTCCATGCAGTCAGAATATGTTCTCCAGATTTTCATGCTTAATTCACCTGCAAGATATTGTTGTTGGGAGGTTTGTTTTGAATTATTCCAAATCCTTTTGCCATGCTACAAGGGATGGCAAGCTATGCCAATGACCCATTGGTGTAGTGGCATCAACTACCAGTAATAAGATCAAAGTCCCAAGTCCAAATACCCTCACCCACTATTATAGGAATTCTTTTTAAGAAAAAAAAAACAAAAAAACAAAGAAGAAAAGGGGATTGGCTGATTATTTGTCATATTTATATAGTATATGAAAAGCATGCTACTTTATTATTTTCTTTTTCACTTTTCTTATTCTTTTTTTGTTTATCTTTTTCCTGGGGATGGGGATTTCGTGCAGATGGCAACACAATCGGAAACATCTCAAGTGGCCAAGTGGTTCAGTATGAAAGATCAGCATGCTTTGTGGATAACAAATGTAAGTATGAAGAATACCGTGGAAGTTATGTAAAAGTTGATGGAATTTCTCGCTTAGCAAAGAGTCATGGAAGCTTCAAAGGTATANCTTATTCTTTTTTTGTTTTTCTTTTTCCTGGGGATGGGGATTTTGTGCAGATGGCAACACAATCGGAAACATCTCAAGTGGCCAAGTGGTTCAGTATGAAAGATCAGCATGCTTTGTGGATAACAAATGTAAGTATGAAGAATACCGTGGAAGTTATGTAAAAGTTGATGGAATTTCTCGCTTAGCAAAGAGTCATGGAAGCTTCAAAGGTATAAAAGAATATAAACATGACTTGGGAGAGAAGACTCAAGAGAATATGCTGAAATCTGGCATATGTCGGTTGGTACCCTCTCTAAGTTTCAATGACAAAATTCTGAATAGGCCAAGCAAGGGTCTCCAGTCTCAGAAAAAGCAGTCAGCGATATTAAGGCTCTCTTTTAAGCGGAGATCCTGTGAAGGAGAAGAATCCCTTGAACATAGTAAGTGTTAAAGCAATTCATTTGTTTCTTAATTGTATGGTTTTGTTCTGAGTATAAATGCTACAAAATTATACTATGTTAAGCTCCTTTATCTTGTATCTGTATGAAGGCGAGTCAAAAAGGTATCTGTACCGTCCCAGAGCAGGACATATAATACCATGTCAGAAAGGAGAAAAGCCCCATTCAGGATGTTGGTCTGAAATTTCACCCTCAACATTTAAACTCCGTAGTGAAAACTATTTCAAGTATGCTATTGACTTACCATGCCTGGATATGTAGACATTTACATTATTTTGTATATCTTTTCCGAACTTTCTGGTTTTAGTGAGAACATAATTTCCTGACGGTTCACTTTCCAGAGACAAGCACAAGTGTCCTGCACCAAATCATTCTCCATACGTTCCAATGGGTGTTGATCTATTTCTCTGCCCCAAAAAAATAGATCATATTGCCCAACACCTTGAGCTTCCAAATGTGAAAGCCAGTGGGAAACTTCCCCCACTTCTCATTGTAAATATCCAGGTAATTTTTTAAAAAATTGTTAGACTTTCAGCAAATTTTTGTTCCAATGATGCTAAAATTTGTTATATTATCAATTTATATGATGCTACTGCTGAATGGTTTCTCATGCATCAAAATACCTTCTTGTGTGCCCTGTGGCAGTTGCCTACATATCCAGCAGCAATGTTCCTCGGTGATAGTGATGGAGAAGGGATGAGTCTCGTACTGTATTTTAAGGTTTCTGAGACTCTCGATGAACATATCTCTTCCCAATTTCAGGAAAGCATACAGGTATTTTGAATTTCCTTCTGCTATATAAACTATTTGCTTTTGTACATTAATTCTGATTGACCCACGGAACTTGATCAAATTGGTCTATAAAAAGTAAAAAGTAAATAATATTATGGTAGGTTTTTTTTTTTTTTTTCCCCTCCCAGTTTACTCCTTTTTAATGTGCTCTACATTCTCAACAAAGCTCACCTCAAATCCTGCAAACGGGATTTCCCTTTTTCTTTGTTTCGTGACATTATTTTCTTTCCATAGGAATCCCAACTTCATGTTATCTTCTACAGATTGAATTTACTCTGAGATTTCATTCAAGCGGTGACATGCTTTTGGTGTTTGTAGCATATGACATCTTCTATGATGTTGACATAGCATTGCACCAATTTTGCTTATTGCTTATATGCATCTATCCTCATTGACTTTGCTGGAATTGTGTTAAACTGTAGTAATTGCTCCTGTCTCTCATTTGGGGGTGATATGTTTTCTGAACACTCAAATAATATATGTTACCTTTTTTCAGTTAGCACAGTAATCAGTATTCACTTAGTTCATGTGTTCAATTATGCCGCAGAAATTAGTTGAGGATGAAATGGAAAAGGTCAAAGGATTTGCGAAAGAATCTAGTGTTCCTTACAGAGAAAGATTAAAGATAATGGCAGGATTGGTCAATCCTGAGGATCTGCACTTGGGTTCTACTGAAAAGAAGCTAGTACATGCTTATAATGAAAAACCTGCCCTCTCACGTCCTCAACACAACTTTTATAAGGTGAAGCTCATATTCATATATATCATGCCTTTGATGTTGGTACCATGTAGCTGAAATAGTTTTTCTAATAAACAAAACCTATCAATCTGCTTCCAAATTTCATTTCAATGCATAATGGTGGCAAAGTTATTCTATGTCAGTGAATGACTTGTGGGCATTCCAGCAAAGTGGTTGCATTTGCATACTTCTGCTTTATTTATCATCTATCCCTAACAGACAAACAAATAATGATATTCATACAGTTCCATATTCCTAAAAGTTTATTCTTGACTCTTGACTTTGTTTATCCTGCATCTAACAGGGTCCTAATTACTTTGAGATCGATCTGGACATTCATCGTTTCAGCTACATATCAAGAAAAGGACTTGAAGCATTTCGAGAACGTCTGAACGATGGGATTCTTGATCTGGGTTTAGCCATTCAGGTACCTTCCAACTTTGGTATTCTAAGCTGTAATATTTGGCATCCATGTCCATCAGAAGGACTTCTGATTGATCTCATGACTACTATTCCATGTTATGATCTAGGATTTTTAAGCTTGCTGGGACACTGAAATACAAAGCTTTGATTAAGCAGATTTCAAATGCAAAACCCAAAATCAAACCATTAACCATCCCTAGCCCCCAATCCAGCATGCATAGAAACACCTCCATACTATTTTACATGACAGCATGTCATGCTGCATTCACTGATTCTCAAGTCTGAACCACATATTTCTAATCATTGCTACGTGAAGTTAAATGTGTTAGGGAATCATACTGCTTCACTTGTACAATCCTATTTCATCTAAACTAGGAAGTAACTGATGCAACATTGCCAAAAGAGATTTTCTGAATTTTGTAACTTGTAGATCTTTTATTTGATGAACATGAAATAATCTATTGTTTTGAGATACTGCAGTTCTTTCTTTTAGCACCTTTCATTTAGTCTTGAACTCGGACTGACTATCTTCTTAAATTTCTATAATAGGCAAATAAACAAGAAGAGCTTCCCGAGAAAGTGCTATGCTGCATTAGACTGAACAAGATTGATTTTGGTGATAATGGCCAAATACCAACACTAATGACCCTTGAAGATGAATTATGAGGATTGTTGGTGAATTGTAGGGAATAGCATTCACCAATACAAACAGTCAATTATTAAGGTTCCTCCTTCACTTCCCTGGCTGAGGATAAGGTGTTCATCATGTTGAATGCATCTACTGCAGTCACATACTTGAGTCCTAATGTACATGCGAGGCAAATAAAGAAGATGACATAGATATATATCTCCAAATGACATGAAAGTAAAAGGTGTTCCTGTATTATATTTGGCTGACGCCAATGTTTTAACTACGGAAACACATGATGGTGCCTCTAAGATATCTAGTTCTTTTTCTTTTTCAAATCAAAACCTATGGTGGAGGGGGAAGACATATATCTCTATGGCTGAATAAGAGAGGAGCTGATGGTCACTTCCTGCAAAACACATTCCAAAAGTCCAGGCCTTGTGGAAAATAACTCCACTTTGATGACCCTAATATGGGATGGTTTTCAAATATCAAATAAGATATCCGTTAGGATATGGGATTTGATCATTACATGTATGTGATACTTTTAATAATTTATTATATATTTTTTAATTTATATTTGTTTTTTGGTCAGGGTTTTATATATGTGGAGAAAACAAGCGAATGAGGACAGCAATTTTGAACAGTATCCAAGTACTAGTTTTGTTCCCCTTCATTTTGATAGTGTATAATTGTCTTCATATTTTTTAAAAGAATTCACTTTAGGAGTTTGTGTAGTATCTATGATTGGTTTTTGATGCTTCACTTTCTTGATATCCAAAAGAGTTCGGATTTAAAGAGGATTTGCCTGTATACCTTACTGTAGCCTTCTCTATTAACTGGGTCTTGTTTCATAGCAGACAGTGACGGAGATTGAACTAAATTCTTGGTGTCAAAAGAGTGATTAACATATTAAAAATTTCGGGGAACTATATTAAATTTTTTCAAAAAAATTAAGAGCGTCAAATAATTTTTTCCCCCACTTACCCCATAGAAGCTCCACCACTTGTAGTAGATATAAACTTGTATATGCTAAAAGAATCCCTTTAAGAATAGCATTCTCCAGAACAAATCAAAAATAAACCTATAACATCTGGGACATGCTTGAAAAAATTTCAATTGGATTCGAACACAGATGACATGAAAATAGATCATTTCTTTATGAATCTTTGAGTGTGTTTAGATAGAGAAATTTTCTTAAGTTGGTAATATCAATGGTTCTTTCTCTCTTGCATTACTTCAATCCAAGTTGAACTTCTCTCTCAAAAAATAAAAAAAAATACCAAGCTAAAAACTCTGTCATTCTACATCAAATAAAAATACATAACCATATTTGCATGGCATTCCTAATTTCCTAGGGAGCGCACCTATTAGTATAATAGAACTATAGAAGTAGTCATGGATCCTATAGTTGAGCATTATTTCTTTCATAATGTGTCATCAAATAAAACATTATTGAAATGAAGATATCCCTTCCCCAATAAATGGTAATAATAAGTAAAAATTTCCATTTACTTAAAAAAAAAATTAAATACGTTTAGTGTATAAGTGAATGCATTTTTTTTATTTTTTTTAATGGTATAAGTGAATGAATCACTTAAGAATTATGTGGCATATCCATATTCTTATTGTTTTTTTTAAATTGTTGTACCGACATTTTTTATTGTATTTAACATAAAACTCATACTAATACCTGTGAAACTTAGTTCAAAAACTAATACCAACTCAGTATGTAGCACGGGAATAGATACAAAAAAACAGATACAATATTTTAAAAAAAAAATAATGGTACAAATATGTCATATATATATATATATAAAATAGAATAATAGTGGGAGAGTGGAACCTTGTACTTGAAGTGCGTGTGAGAAAGAGGAGCACAGAGAGAGAGTGAAGGTTCCTCACCTATAGGGATGCTTACCTGGAACAATCTCAAGCCGTTGGATTAGGAGTGGGTAGTATCCTCAGTTGAGTACACGTGCTGCTATCCTTCTTCCCTATTTTTTATCTTTGCTTCCATCCATGGATTTCTCCTCCAAATATAGTCAAGTTTAGAGAGAGAGAAACAGAGTAGTGAGAGAAAGCGAGATAAACGCTCACTCACTCACTCTAATTTTTTTTTTCCTTTCCCTTGGCTTGTTCATCGGCATCATTAGCAACAAGGTAACAGAACTCTTCTCCACCTCTTAAAGTTTGATTTTTTTCTTCGAAACTCAACTACTAAAGAAGCTAGTAGCCAGAGGAAGCTTTACAACAAAACATTCTCTTGGCCCTCTTCTTTTCCTCTTTTTGTGCCTTAGATCTTGCACTTGCTTAAAATTTCGGTGAAATCCCAGATGGGTTTTTCTATCTGGTCAGTGCAAAACGTGTTGCGATGTAGCTTTCTCACTGATTTAGTGCAGGGGAACTCGTTTCCTGCTGGTGGTACGCCTTTTACGTTTCGGATACGTACCCGAAATGGGTACGCCCCGAATTTTGACGTTTCGGTACTTGCTTCATATCCATACTCGTGCTTTTAATTCTTGGGCCACGTTTTTCCTTGAGAATATCTTTAAAAAAGAAATAGGCCCATAAAAATGAAACCTTTTTGGGCTTTTTAAGAATATTATCAGGAAATAGTGATTGGGGCTAAAATCCAAATTCACAGAAAAAAAGAAGAAAAGAAAAGGAATTTAGGGTTTGAGTGTAGAGATAGATATAAAAGGGTGGCGGCAGGAAGATGGTGGTAAAAGAAAGCGCCTGAGGCCGAGCGCTTCCCTCTTGAGTTAGGGGTGGCGTGGTATATCCACGGGGAGAGGTGTTATATTCTGTGGCGCACCCCACACGGTGGTGCGTAGGCGCACATCAAATCTAATTAACGGGGCACCTTGGCCGCTTTTCTGCTTTAGTTCTTAGCAGTTTAAGCGAGGGGTTTCCCCAACATTCTCAATTCTCTCTTTTTTCTTTTTCCTACTCATTTTTTTTTTTTTTTGATTATTTTTCTGAATCATGCGGTTGAGATCTGAAATTTGTCTTTTTGGATAATTTTTTGGTGATTTTTTTTCCCTTGTTGAGGACAAGTTTCGTTTTAAGATCTCAACGCTCTTGTTTGAAAAAGCTGGTGTCTCTGGATATTTTGGCATGTTGGAATCCTAAAAGTTTGATTTTTGATTGATTGATTGATTTACCAAAGTTTGAGCACCGATAAATTATCTACAAGATTGCATTACTGTGTTATCAATAATCAAATTATAAGATTCATAACAAATATTGAAAGAGGAACTCAGTATGATATTTTTTTAATTAATTAATTGATAATGTGACAAATCTTATTTGGATTATAACATTACTTTTGGCCAGAATTTTAGTAAATTATTTTTGGGTTAAACTGGAGACTAAGTTGAACCACGAAAATACTTGTAAAATCTCAAGATGTTTAGCAAGAACACGGGTATAAACTATCTTTGGGACATTGTTATTGTCTTCCTTTTTTTTCTACATCTATTTCTCAAATCACTAAAGAAAAATTAGAGGAAAAAAAACAAGAAAGGTAAGATAAGTACCTAGTTGGTGATTTAAAAGAAAAAAAAAAATCTATCTGAAAATTAAACCATTTTCTTTTTCTTAAACTTATACCATCTTCTCAAAGCATTGTACATGTGTGATTCTGTAGTCCTATATATCAGTGTTACTCCCTGTGTTCATGACAAATTGCTATGAACTATGAACACTTTAAAGCCTGCAGTAATCAATGAAATGATTGTAGGGGAGAGCTCAAATGAGAAGGTAAAATGGTTTGGATGCCGGTAACGGTGTTTGGTAATGGCTAGAATGTTCAGTCAAGCATCTTTTTGAATCTGAGGATGACTCCACTCCTTGCATCATTAGTCTGTAAATTAACCACAAATGGGTTCATATTTACTCATCATCGCATTGACAAAACAAATAGGGAGAATTACCGAAAAAGAGAAAAATGACCACTGAAAACACACAGTGACCATCATGTTGTTGGTTTACCTCTTCCAAGCCTTGATTTGCGAGCTGCTCGACGAATACTATTTTCATTCTTGAGCAACAACTCATCAATTTTGTTTGGTCGGGAGAGCAGTGGTCCGGATAATTCAACATGCTCAGCTTGCTTCTTCAAGCCCTATAAAATTTTCAGGGTGGACATATCATACACATGCAAATGGTAATCGCATCAAGTATTAGTAGCAGCTTAGTCTGAACCAGCTGATGGGACAGGAACTGATGTTAGTTAGTTTATGTTTGACAAACAAAGAGTAACTTTCTGGGTTTGTTTTAACAATGATAACCTTAATGGTTCATTGTTACAGTTTGGCAGAGGATATCAAAGTTACCTGAGTATTTTGTTCTGTGGGGTCAAAATCCATGGATGTATCTGAAGAAAGGTATGCATCAGCTTTATATTGCATCAGTTTTATGTCTCTCTGGCCTCCATTATCGCTATATTTTCTTTCTGAAACATCTGTCCCTCGTCTTGTTAAATCATATGTGCCTTTTGCAAAGGATGGATCCAGTGCACTAATTTTGCTTCGTGAGCCATCTGATAACGTGGATGAATTATCTGGTTTTCTTCGTTTTGCCCACGAAAACCCAGTAGATCCTGATACTGCTCCTGGTCCTGTCAATAAACCATACCCATTAGACACATTCACTGTACGAGAAGCCTCCCACATTGCATCTGATGTTGGCTTCATTTTCTCTTTGTTCATAGCTCCTCCTTTTCCCTTGCTAGGATTTGCTTTAACATCATCTTTATGTGCATTTTGCGAATTTTTATGTCCTTCCTGCATAAACAAGGATAGAGAAGTGAGTCAAAAATAGTAATGTTCAACAAAAAATATAGAATCATGCATTGAAAGAGAAAGGGTACCAAATCCGTAGCTGGTTTAGTGCCATTGTTTGGTTCTTGCAAAATTTTACGGGCTCGTCTTTGCCTTCTCGACGTGGCAGCCACATGTAATTTACCTCCAGTCTTTTGCCTGAGAGCACACAGCTCCAATTAGTCACAGAAATTGGAAATGGAGTACACATTTTTATTGAAGCCATAATGAAGTTCAAATAATTATCCTCTTCAAATATAACTTGGTTCAGATATCCAACCAAGTTCTTCAGAATGGGGGCTGTGATAAATATATGTGAATTGAACAAATAATTGGGCCTTGAAGATGATGCAACCTATAAGTTCCATTCCATGAGAACAACAAATAATAAGAACTAGATTCAGGACTAAGACTTAAAGCAGGTGGGAAAATATAAGTAGAACACCAACATTCTATGTATAGCTATCTCCATGGCGATTTTCGCTGAGTAACAAAGACAATCATATTTTACCTGCGTGCTTCTTCCCGATTTTTAGCATCCATTTCC
This sequence comes from Cercis canadensis, assembly GCA_003255065.1. Lineage (NCBI taxonomy): Eukaryota > Viridiplantae > Streptophyta > Magnoliopsida > Fabales > Fabaceae > Cercis > Cercis canadensis. Next base: position 1,218,577 of record QAOA01003028.1, read on the forward strand.
TTGTTAGGTGGATACTTTGGCAGGCTTGATGGATCACAAACATATGGTTTGGTGCTGAAATACTGAAAAGGGTACAACATGAAACATCAAATCAGAAATCAAGCTTAAATATACATAATTGGACAGCATGGAACACCATGTGCAAAGAGATTAAATTCTGAAAACACACATATTCTAGTATCATAATATAAAATAAAGAAAACATCATGGAAAATGTCCAAAACAATTTTTTTTTTGGAATATAAGATCCATATACCAAACTTTCGTGACATTTACCTCAGACATTAAGGCAGATGAGGCAGTCCCACGCTTATAAGAGTCAATGGACAGCAAAGTCTCAATTAGGTTTACAGCAGTTTCTGGAAATTCTTTACACCTCTCCCGAAAAGTACTTGCATAATTAGTTTGAGGTTTAAACATTGTCACATGAGGAAGCTTAGACTTTTTCCAGAACTCATCAGGTGGAGAACCGCAAAGCTTAAAAATTTTGTGCAATTGTTCGACCTGTAGATTGAAGAAGATATTACATCATATTAAACTTCCAAATAACATTTTTGAACTGATGTGCATTGTTTGTGTGTTCTTATTCCTTCTTAATTATGACAGTTTCAAGACATATTTTTCTAGCTAATGTAGCACCATTTAGCTAAGTACAGGGGTTATTTTCTCTCTTATTTTCTATAAAACACTTCAAATGGAACAAAATATTATGTGTGCAAGTGCTTGTCCACATGCATTAGAAGAACCACATATAAACATGTATGCCAGGATAAATAGAATCTGATTCATAAATCCGGAGGCATCTAGCTATTTTAAAGATGATTCCAACAAAGAATTTTGTTTGAACAGTAGATACAATAATATCATAATGGTCGCAATCACTTTACCATCTGAAATGCACTAACAAGTTTTCACAAGTAAGAAGCAGCTTTTTTTCACATGCAAGTAATCTTGGTTATACATCAAACCAATAGAAATGACAGTTGAATGACAAATGAATGTTTTTGTTCTTTAATAAATTCCTGTCTGCTGCCATGAGTTATCTGGTGATCAAATTCATTTATTATGAGCATTACCTCAGTTCTCCCCTTAAGGATAGGCTTCCCAAGAAAAAGTTCTGCAAATACACAGCCCACACTCCACAGATCCACTGATACTCCATAACTTGTCGATCCCATCAAGAGTTCAGGAGGACGATACCATAGAGTCACTACACGACTGGTTAATGGTTGCCTGTTACTTGGGCTAAGGATATTTGCTAATCCAAAATCCCCTATCTTGAGGATACCTTCATTATTCACTAATATATTGGATGCTTTAATGTCTCGATGCATAATACCACGGACATGACAGTGCTCAATTCCACTTAATAGCTGCCTCATGTAACATTTAACCTGTTGGACGAGAGACAAAACTGTAACAATTAACCTATAAAAGGAGCCAACCTATACTTCCAACATCCTGAGAGAAAAAATATTATTGTAGCATATCGTGAAACCCGAGATTCTACTATAAATTTTGCTCTTTCTTTCCCTTGTAGTGGAATATACATAATGTTTTGTTCTATGAAGACTTTATCAAAAATGAGGACACCAACATACCTGTGACTCAGTGAACTTGACGTCAGGACAAGATACTAGGCCTGCAAGATCATGCTCCATGTATTCAAATACAAGGTATATGCTACTTGATATTCGAGAAGTGATTAGACCCTCAAGTTTCATGATGTTTGGGTGGTCAAGCATGCGGAGAATTNCTATAAATTTTGCTCTTTCTTTCCCTTGTAGTGGAATATACATAATGTTTTGTTCTATGAAGACTTAATCAAAAATGAGGACACCAACATACCTGTGACTCAGTGAACTTGACGTCAGGACAAGATACTAGGCCTGCAAGATCATGCTCCATGTATTCAAATACAAGGTATATGCTACTTGATATTCGAGAAGTGATTAGACCCTCAAGTTTCATGATGTTTGGGTGGTCAAGCATGCGGAGAATTGCTATTTCTCTAGCCATGAACCTAATGCTCTCAGGTTGAAAATTGTCAAAGCGCACTTTCTTCAGGGCAACCATCCTCCCAGTTTCAACTTCTCGCGCTCGGAACACACTGCTATATGTACCTTGTCCAATCTATAGGAATGGAAAAATTGAAAAAAATAATAATAAAAAGGTCAGAAAGTAGAATATTTTCACTAGATTATGGCAATATGACCAAGCAAATATAGCATAGGCAAGTAAAACAAGTCGACATACTCATTGTAAACCAGAACATGATGATTTTGGCTGAGAATTTAAATGCAGGCCTAAACTAAGTATGCTCAGCTTAGCTTGCACAATCTCAGTTCTTTACAAGATTGCAAGAAAAAGAACTGGCTCACAAGCATTGCATTAAATATTTTGAAATTTTTATTTGTTAAATTAATGCAACAGCTTAAATGAATAACTGTTAGAATTTAAATTAGAGATCAGCTAAATTTCTTTTAGCATTATATAATATTATGTTTAATTTTTCTCAAAGGATAGTAGCAACATTGAGAAAGAAAAAGGGAAGAAAAAAATTGTTAATAGGAAATAATGGTCGTTGTTCTATAGATCAAGCCAAGCTTCGTTTTGTTTTTCCATAGCTGGTTTATCATTCTGCGTTATAACTTTGACAGAAAGCTCATCGCAAGAATTTTAGCAGGTCTGTGTGCTTGAGGAAATGGGGCCTGTATTTTACTGAAGCCAAAGTTTCATACCACCTATACAAAATACTCTTCCAGCTCAGCTTCCAGTACAAATTAAGGTAAACTGAGGATTCTATAACATCAAAACAACTTTTAAGGCCTACTCCAGGATATAGTTTAGGACTTTAATGTGTTTGTGCTTGCAAAACATAACTCTGTTTGGTCTTCATTAAGCATGAGTGGTAACATTATTCTTTTATATAAAATCATCTTCACATCAACTTCTGAATTATAGAATGGATTAACTAATCGCTAACAAACTAGATCATCTCTCACCATTTAGGGATGAGATCTAATCCTTCTCTCCCCTCTGGCTGTGAAGCCTTGTATTATACTTGAGGCATTAATATTGTTCCCCATATATTTTTCACCCACTTCCTCTTTGGCCTATGTGACCTTCCACGAAACCTTCCAATTGCATTGATTTATACATCTTCACAATGCCTCTATCAGACATTACTTTCTCTTGGCTTTCCTGCTATTGTCTGTTGCATAGGAAATTGAATGCAAGTGATCCCAATGTAATACCAGGTACCTAAATGAGTGACAAATCTTGGGGGGGAAAGCCCGGCATCATCATAAGTGTAACATCTCTCTCTCTCTCTCTACTGACTGCTAAGTCAGCATCCCTCAATTAGTGTGGACTTCAGAAGTAACAATTTCTCATGGAAGGATGATGCGATATGAGTAACAGCTGAAGCTTTACTTCTGGTTCCCCTCCAGGCCTCCACTAGTTTGATGATTCTGTTTTGTCTATGCCTAGTAAAATCTATACCTAGAGCTAGTTTAGAGTTGAGAAATTGAAAATACACTCTACAAACAGGATAACTTAGCAAATTACATATTAACTACATTGCAGTAAAAATTAGAAAGATAGACAATAATACAGGAAAGTAAGTGGCATATTTATACCTAACCAACCATAATATATCCAGTTCATCTACATTCAGAATAACTACATTTGCAGTCCATTTATGCATTGATATCAATTTCAAATACCAAAAAAGAATTGAAGTTCAACCCTTTAATAACGATGGTGACAGGGGCATTTATGGGTTTTGTCTACCTTTTCTAATTTCTCAAAACAATCTGCTTTAAGGGGTAGCCATCCATGAATAGCTTCCCCAGCAGCAGCGGTGAGCCAAGGGGGCCATCCAGCTGCATTCTGCTCAGCTTCCACAAACCTATGCGAGAAGCCGAGCCTTAAACTGAGAGGCCCACTATTTTTGGAGGTTTCCTTCTTAGACCTGGACCTCTTCCCATCCCGGCTCCGATCCTCCGATTTCACTTCCCCTTTGTTCTCATAACTCAGAATCCCAGATTGGGTTCTGGATGCAGGCTCCGCAATCACGGACCCATTATCGGTGACCCTTGCCGAGTGCACATATGCAGGTGAAGCTCTGGAAACCGCTTTCTTGGAGTTAATGCAACCCATTTACAGCCAAATCCCGCTAGAATCGACGGAAACGAGATCGACCCACTTCGGGAAATGGAGGATAGTAGGGGAAGGGGGTATTACCCCTACATGAGCTCCAATGTAGTTGCACCTTCCCCCAAAAAGAATTCAGAGAAAATGAGCNGCTCTGGAAACGGCTTTCTTGGAGTTAATGCAACCCATTTACAGCCAAATCCCGCTAGAATCGACGGAAACGAGATCGACCCACTTCGGGAAATGGAGGATAGTAGGGGAAGGGGGTATTACCCCTACATGAGCTCCAATGTAGTTGCACCTTCCCCCAAAAAGAATTCAGAGAAAATGAGCTAAACCCAGAAAAAGGTGCATTCTTTTTGTTGAAAAATGGTGGTTTTGTCTGTCTTCCTCTTCTGGGTTGGCGAGATGTGCGGAGAATTGAAGATGGACGGAGGATTGATTTCAATGAGTTCGTGGTTTGTGGGAAACGCTCCGAAAGCAAAGGAAGAGAAATTCGTGGGTCCGAATTGCTTCATCTTTTTGTTTTCTTGGTCATGCAAAAGAAAGCCAAAAAAAAGGTATAATGTAACCGTTAGGGAGGTTCTGTTATTATTTTCCGTTAGTTGCTTTGCTTTTAGAGAGAGAGAGAGAGAGAGAGTGTGTGCTATGATGGAGGTTGCTGGCCAACTGCCCAACAACTCCACTCAACCGTATTAAGGAGCAGGATTAGAATTTGACACTTGTTTTTGTTTGAATTTATGTTAATGGCCAATTGTGTTCTTTTTAGCAACTTTGGAACTTGCAATTATAGAATGAAATCACTTAACTATTATTATATGCTTCATTGGCTTAATTTAATATCATTAATTTGAAGTTATCTTTTCGTCTATCTTACTAAAAATAATTGCAAGTATTTGAGAATGAGATCACTTGGAGTTGCAATAAAAAACTATAGAAAATGATCCTAATACCAACAAATATTGTGTCTGGCTTTTCAATAAAGTATCGAAACTTGTGTCCAAGAAAAATATCGAAAATCGCATTTTGGGTTAGAGTTATCGGATATAATTTTGTCTATTTTATTCTTATTTATTATTATCATTTCAACGAACTAGACAAGGCTTTAAAAATGGCGAAGAAGATTCAAGGAATTGATACCAAATCCATTTTGAGCACTGCCATCATAAAATATCTGTGCTTGCAACGTTTAAAGTGAGCAAAAAAGATAAAAAAGAGTTAAATGTGGCTAACCCTTTTCTTTTTCTTAACTTCTATGTTTTGACCACATTTAGAAAATAATAAAGGCTCTTCCTAAGGCATTAATAGGAGATAAAAAAAAGCATTAATAGCCTTTGTTTTTTTTTTTATTTTTTATGTGAAAGCATTAATAGCCTTTTAACTGTACATCTTAGTAACAACTATTTATGATATAATCAACAGTTTGAATTTCAATGAGCATATGAATCATTAACCAATAACTTCAGAAAATTCAACTGGTTCAATTTTTCATCAACGGTTATCTAACCACACTTATTCTCAAATACACCCTGGGCAACTTGTAATGTAGAAGACCCAAATTTCTTCATGCCTCATTTCCTGAGACATTATGACAATCAAATGCCAAGAGGAATGAAAGTTAAAAAGGTAATAAATAAGCCTAGGAATTCTTTGAACTTCCATAACAAACAAAATAGTTTAAGTCAAGTGATCCCTGCTTTGCATTTCTCTACAAGACCACTCTAGAACTGTCCTTACAAAACCAGGAACTACCTGGTGATTTAGAACTTTGTCCATACATTGGTTGTAATGATCTCTTGTACCTGTGGCTGTGAGAGTATCTTATACACACAATTGCATAACTTAGATGTACAAAAGAAACTATTACATACAGAGAACTTTGAGAACAAAATACAAGCTCTAACATTGCCAACTTGGACAAAAGAGACTTCCTCATCTGTTCATCTGGTAGACAATTTCATTCTGCACGAGGTGAGTTCTCTAACCTGAAAGTTGCATAACTGATCTTGGCATCAGACTTTACACTATGATTTGCTCTTCTTTTAAGCGTAAAACAACTGGTCTTTGGTCATTATTTCCGAAATCCATATCTTTAAGCAAAGGATGCTTCTCAGGCACCACTTTATGTGGCTTTAGTGGCATTGAATTGCTACTAGCTGTGTTGTGGCTACTGTTTCTAGCAGCAGGCACGTCATGATTATGCTTTCCCTCATAGGTAGTTATGACAGCTTTGGGGTCTGTTGAAGCTCTCTCAACATGCTTACGCACATTGCATCCTGCACTAGTGCACTTGTAATAGCTCCTGTTAAAAGATTTTGAGCATCAGAAATAAATCATGGAAATTCATCCCAAAATATAAAAATCATCCGTACATGAACTAGAGGAAAGATACAAACTAAAATGACCATTGAATTGTTGCCAGATTGAAAGCTAAAGAACGAGCTATGTCCTTCCTTAAATATACTGATTAAACTGAAGCGTGCATATCTTAGGAAATAATTAGCAAAAACCAATTCAAGATGAGAACACTAGCTGCAAGAAGGTAACAGAGCAGTCTGTTTATGTGTAATTTATGTTAGTATTTTCCCCAAAATTTGGTCAAACTGATAGCCAAACCATGTTACAGCACCAGATAAAGGTAAATGAATTCTAAATTTACAATCATCTGTTGGTAAATTAACTGGCTGACGTGGAGAACCTGAAAGGGTAACTAATGAAACCAGAAACAGCACCAAGCATTCTGAATTTATTTCTTCTGGCTGAAACTATAACATTCATTATATTTCTAAGGTGGCTTGGTTTCATTAAACATTAATTTAAAGCTCTTGTAATTCCATAGTTACAATTCATTTATCAGCTAAAAATCATTGCCATCAATTAAGATGTTTAAGGTGGCTATCAAAATTTATGAACTAACTGGCAAGAAGAAAATTTACCAAAAACGTTGATGTTTCTCAAGTGAAGCAGAGAGAAGAAAATTCAAGTCACAACTTTTTCTTCCAATTTTCTGAATTTTCCACTGAATAATTGGAGACCAGAAAGTCAATCAATGCACAATATACGACAAGCAATATTTGATTTGCCCAGTTTTAGTTTGTTTATATTGCTTCTTTTTTTTTTTTTTAAGTTTATTGATATTGTAAATTTCAGGGAGGCAACCTGCACACATGTCTCTCTGATTACAACTTACTGAATTNTGAATTTTCCACTGAATAATTGGAGACAAGAAGGTCAATCAATGCACAATATACGACAAGCAATATTTGATTTGCCCAGTTTTAGTTTGTTTATATTGCTTCTTTTTTTTTTTTTTTTTAAGTTTATTGATATTGTAAATTTCAGGGAGGCAACCTGCACACATGTCTCTCTGATTACAACTTACTGAATTGTGACCAGAAAGGGCTCACACATATTGAATTCCAAATAAGAAGACCATAACAAAACTAGTTACGCCTCACAATGATATACCATAAAGTTCATTTTGTACTAGTTAAGTAGTCTTCAAAATTTGTTTACCTCAATAGAAGATACTGAAAAGATAATGAATGATTTTTAGTTTTTGATTGGCATTATAGCTTATACGGCAACAAAACACATGGAACCCTAATTCTAACTTGATATGGTTTCAACAATGTAAATCAGGAACATATTCTTTAGTTAAATTTTGAGAAAATATGTGGTTTTTAGAAGAAAACAGAGTAGCATCAAAAAATGGAAAAAGTAGCCACCTTGGATGAGGATTTCCCTTAACCACTTTCTGCCCATACTTGCGCCACCTGTAGCCATCATCTAAAAGATCAACTTCACTTCTTGTTTGCACAATGATTTTGGGTTCTGTGACAGTCTTGTGAGACAAAGATACTTCAGAAGTTCCAAGATCGGTGTTCCTGTAAGACAAATCTTTAGGCTATATTATGAAGAAATAGAATAATGCAGAGCTGTATGACAAAGGATTCATGACATGGTGAAACTTGCCTTCTCTTTGGATTTGGTTCACCGTCATCTCCATCTTCTTCCCTAATATCTACGTCACCTGTTTCCTCACTCTCACTTGATCCAGGTAGCCTGGAAACCCTCAGATTGGAGGTCTGGTCGCTCTCAGGCACTGACCGATCAAGCATGGTTTCACTGAACTTGTTTGAATTTCCAACCCAACCTTGTGAGTTTGACTCAGAGTTAACTTGAATGCTTGTATTTCCATTTGAATCACTATTATCTTTAGCACGCCTATTTGACTGAGACAATTCGTGGTTATGCTGGCCTTTATAGATTATTTCAGTTATGTGACCATCTGGGGCACGCTCAACCTTTTTCTTGACAGGGCAATTTAGATGCGTACACTTGTAGTAGCTCCGTGGATACTCACTCCCCTTAACCTGTTTCTGCCCATACTTACGCCAGTTGTAGCCATCATCTGCAGGTTTATCAATGGGCAAGGAAGGTGGTTGATATTTCTTATCAGCATTAGAGATCTCTGATGTTTCCAGTTGGGCGCCTCTAGGATCTGATATAGATGGTGCCACTTGCTGCTCTGGAGTTTCACTTTGAGGAAAGGATGGCTGCTGCTCGGCAGGAGCTGCTACCAAAGAAGGCTGATAATCTGCTTGCATATGCAAATGAGATTGCGCTAGGACAGCTTGAGCTGTAACCTGTGCTAAAGCCTGTTGGTGGGAGATCCCAAAGGGACTCTGTATATATTGAAATAGAGAGACAATAAGAGGCTAATTCAGATATATATCCTCTGTCCTTGAGACAAGATAACCAAGTTGATACATGATGAATGCTTAGCAGCATGACCAACACATGCTATCATAATATGCATATCCTGTACAGTCATCCACTATGCATATCCTGCACAGTCATCCATTTACAATCCAATACAGGCAGATCTTTTCTCAAAGTGCAAATGCTTTATATGCAAATACTTTGCAACACTTCAACTATTTTAACCAGGAAAAAAAGTTTTGTACAAGGAAAAGACAGATCTGGACCCTCAGTAAAATTGAACATGCATTATGAACAAGTAAATTTTGCATTTCTTTCATTGTTGAATGACTTACAAATATTATATATCAACATACGCATTTCTTCCATAAATAGTTAGATTTCCTTTTTTCCTCTTGTTAAAGCACCTCTTGTTAAAGCGCCAAGAAAAAACCATCATTTCAATCAAGGTAATACAACCACTAGACATTTTTGCATAATGTACCTAGAAAATTTATAAAATTCATCTCAATTTCATCACTTCTATCAATTTCAACCATATGACTCAAGATTTCAAACAACAAAAATCTTGACTTTTTCCTGTTCCCAACCACAGTGTGAAAGATACAACCCTTCCATGTTATTAAAGACTTCTTTTATTGGTTCGCTCTGGATGGTATAGTTGTATGCCAGAGAAGGGAATTGACCAAGCCAATCAAATTGGACGGACCAACTAAATGCACAGGAGATTAATTGCTTTACTGCAAATCTCATAATGGTAACTGGCAGTGAACAAGCAATTTTATAAGGCCTCCACTTTTCAAACCAGAAACAGTGACATTAATAAACCCTGGAACCACGAAGTTGCAGTTCCATTTCTATATCAGTCTCAGAAAAATTGATACTTGTCTAAAGCACATACTTCAAAGAACTACCATTTAAGACAAACTGTACCCATATAAATCTCAACCCAGCAGGCCAAGCAATAGGAAGAACTATTAAAATTAAATTCTTTCATCAATTACCTGCGGAGAAAAGAACCCCGGCGAGTTAAGCAACCCAGAAGGGCTTAACCCAGGTGGAATGGTAAACAATGGCGAACGAGCAACCACTAAATTCATGGGCCTACTCTGCTTAAACCCCAAATTCTTCTCCGCCGCATCCTCAGAACCCGCTTCTTTGGAATAATTGTCGGTGGAATTGTCCGAATAGAAGCTAGGCCTCGCGCCAAGCGCGAGCGGAGAAGCCATAGCTCCGGCAAGCAACTGAGAGAAAGAGCGACAATCAGAATCAGGGTAGTTGTCGGAGAAGAAGCTAGAGACGAGAGTCATCGGACCAGGGCTAGCGCCGAGTCCACCGGTGAAGAAGGCCTCCATGGAAGGCCGCGGTGGAAGAGTTATCGTGGGACGCGGCGGCGGCGCCGCCGTGACAGATTCTCCGTTCTTGGTCGTCATTGATGGATGATAACAACAGGTACCAACTACTCCTCGCTTTCTGTATCAGGCTATCAGCTAAGTGCTAACAGTTGCTTCCTTTGGTAATCGCGCAAGCGGTGGTTTCGTGCTATCTTGAAACTCAGTGGAAAGTCCACGGAGCAGAAACAGAAAATGAGATTTTTTATTTTTTAATGATATGCACATTTATATATTATTATTATTTTGTCCCAAATTCTCAATAACCTTTTTTTTTTTTTTTCTAAACAATTATGCTACTAATTCATATGTGAACCAATAGTATTAATATATAACTAAACCTTCTCAAAATTTTAATACCACACTCAAATATTATAACTCATTGAACTGTATTAAGAAATTGTTCTTGTACATTATTTTATGTCACATTAGCTAAGGTGACATAATAAGAAGGGTTTAAATGGGTCAGTTTTAAAATCAAATTATGCAGCTAGTTTTAATCATATTAATAAATATAAATATATGTGTAAATAAATAAATAAATCCAATGTAAGTTTCACTTTCTTCCAAGACAAAATTGAGTTAAAAATAAATGTGAGACAACAAGATATATAGAGTTTGTTTTTATTTGGTGCATTGACCTGACTATACGTGGTGGACAGTGGTGCCCTAGGGAGAACACTATGTATGCCTTGGAATNGGGAGACCACTATGTATGCCTTGGAATTTTCTTCTTTATTTTATCAAAGAATAAAAAAGGATTTATTAATAATATCGATTTCTAATCCCATCTTACCACTTGGCGTGTAATTGTTTTATGAGTAATGTTATTTAGTTAGATAAAATTTGTCAGAATTTAATTGTGGTTATTGGATTAATAAAATAATAAAGATTACATACTCATTTAAAAGTGATTATAAGTCAATCTCAGCTTATTAATAAACTTATTAAAAAAAACTATTTAGCATTGTTACACTAACTATATTATTGAGCTTAAGTTTACTAATTTTTTTGTTTGATTGATGTTAGAGTCTTTTTTCTCTAAATATTGAATTTTGTATTCAAACTTTGTTAATATTATATAGGTTAATTTACTTACAAATAAATTTGAACAATATTATATTTTATGAATTCAATTTGTTTATAATTCATCAATCACATTATAATAAAGCCACATGTACTTATTTATAAATAGTACTACATTGACAACTAGGTTGTAGATCAATTGGTCACAAGGCTCTCTTTGCAAGAAGATGGTTTTGTGTTCTAGACCTCTCAATAATAAAATGAAAATCTCAAAGCGCTTCACCATACAAAGTTACAGTTGTTGGTGCTTCAACAGTAGGACCCCTGGAGCAGTAAGGATGATTGGCTCCAAGTTTGGTAAGTCTGGCTCCATCCAAAGGATGAAGTTGAGCCTTGGTTCCTGAGTTACAAAAAAAAAAAATAGTACTACATTTAAATAAATTTTAAATTATTTTATTTTAAATAATTAATTTCCGTTGTGTATAAAGAATGTTCTAAGCACATTCTTTTTTTGTCAATACTACGAATATTCTCACTTTACCCAATTGGGCATGAACCTAATCTCGTTCGAAAGTTCGAGCAATTACAGTTTCCTCTCTCCTAACAATGTTTTCACTGGACCTCGAACTCTTGATCACAGCCAAGAGCGCATATCCAGGGTTCAACTTGCTACCAATTAAACCAAGCGCTTATTGGTTTCTAGACAAATAAACACTACCATTTAAGGATTTAGATTGAGGTTAAGTGTGAATATTGAACAAGTTCCAACTCTGCCCTGCTTAATGCTTATCTTAAACCACCCTCTCTAGATGGTTAGTGCCTTATATGCATATTTAATCATTAAAATTGAGTAACAATGACTTAAGAGGCAAGTTGAATAAATTACACGAAACGCAACCTTTTTTTTTTGTTGTGATAAAACGCAACTTTTTCATGTTCATAGAAAGAAGTATTGAATTACGAAAGAACTTATGTTGAATGGACAGCTCATAATATAAATAGCATATTTATAATTGTCAAACTGATGTTAAATGGACAACTCATAATATAAATATCATATTGATAATTGTCAAATTGCACGTGAAAAAAGGTTGTAAATTTGTTCCTCTCTGAGTTAGAGCACATGTAGCATGTAGGTATTAAAAAATATATAGATATTACCTTCATGATCATGTTTAATAATAATTTTTTTTCATAGAAACATTTATAAATAATTTGTCTATGAAGAAATTTCTTGTTAAATATCTATTTTGAATATAAGTATAATCCTTTTGCTTTTATAGAACTACTTTTCTTTTTTTATTTGTCCAATATATGGATAGCCATTAGCCAACAATAGAGAACTCAACTAACTAAAGCAACAATAAATACAAAGGCCAGCTAAGGGACCAACTTGGCCATCAATACAATACAATATCAATTACCAACTCAATAAAAGCTTCCATTTTTCAGCCCACATCAAAAGATTGAATAATTGGTACTAAAATGCCAACTTTTATACACCTACTACTGCATCATCATCACTCTTGGAGATATTCCAGGATGGGATGGGTGATCAAGAAATTCTCTTATTTTTTTTTATTAATATCATAGATATTCTCATTTTATTTAATTGAGCGTGAGATTAATCTCATTCGAAAGTTAAAATAATTACAATTTATCTTTTCTCAACAATACTCTCATTGGACCTTAAGACCTTGACCACAACCAAAAACGCACTCTTAGAATTCAACTTGCTACCAGTTGAACCAAACGCTTGTTATAAGAAATTCTCTTATTTGCCAAAGAAGGAAATGTAGGAATTTTTCACATAAGTAAGTTTTGATAAGATTCTTAGTCTTCCCACTGAATATGTACATTAAGAGGTAAAAATATATTAAGTTTACTCTTTCTCTATATATTCAAAAGGGGTTGCCTTAGTGGCTANTCATAAGTATTCTCATTTTATTTAATTGAGCGTGAGACTAATCTCATTCGAAAGTTAAAATAATTACAATTTCTCTTCCCCCAACAATACTCTCATTGGACCTTAAGACCTTGACCATAACCAAAAACGCGCTCTTAGAATTCAACTTGCTATCAGTTGAACCAAGTCCTTGTTGATAAGAAATTCTCTTATTTGCCAAAGAAGGAAATGTAGGAATATTCACATAAGTAAGTTTTCATAAGATTCTTAGTCTTCCCACTGAATATGTACATTAAGAGGTAAAAATATATTAAGTTTACTCTTTCTCTATATATTCAAAAGGGGTTGCCTTAGTGGCTAGTTAAGATGAGTATATAATGCTGTATGGCATGCTCTCAAATGTGTAGTTAAATGCATAATCATATTTATAAGTGTAATTTTGTCATAATAAATTTTTTGATTGATTAAGAATTTCTTTTAGATTTTTTTTTTTTTTTTACTTTATGATGTGAATGATCTGCTCTTGACTAAATGGTTTATTTTTTTTAGAGAGAGAGGAAGGGAGGGGGAGAGAGAGAGAGAGAGAGAGAGAGATAAAGAAGCAAGTGGTACCTTGTTAGTACACTAGATCTTTAGTTTTAAGCAAAAATCAAGTCCCTTTCAATTTTACTCATATGGTAAATTATATTGCTTGTGGTTTAGTTTAGGGATTAAACTTTTGTAGACAAAATTAAACGGTGAACAAGCATATGATTAGTATCATACTTTAATATGTATGGTAAATTTACATGTATAGCCTCGTTTAACAGAAATAGATGGTAAGGATACATGAAGAGATTCAAAAAGGTCAAGTGCTTAATCAATTTTAAAAATGAAAACCAAATGTCACATTTTTATCTTAAGAAATGTTATTCATAAACTTTAAATTCGTATTATTTTATATATTATGGGTTTAATTCAATTTAAATTTTATAATTTTAACTCAATTTACTCATTTTTTTAAATAATTTAATAGACCAAATTCAATTAAGACATGCAATATATAAAATAATAAAAATTTAAATATTAATAAAATTTCTCTTTAACCATAATTTTATTGGTGCGTCTCATGAAAGGGGGATTAATGTTGGTGGCTCGACACTAACAATATGGGCAAAGCTTGAAGCAGCAGGTGACGTGGTTCCAACTTTTAATAAATCAATTTATAAAGCCCCCCCCAAAAAAAAAACCTTAATACACTCAATTTGCCAAATGGCACTATCAGACATCTAAGATTAAAGCCGACCTCAGCAACAGTGAGTCATCATTTTCATCAAGGATTAAAAAAGTCACATGTCAAAATTGTAGCTTTCAGTGCCTTCTGTTCACAATATATAAGAATGTTGTTTCTAACAGAATCCAGGTTGAATGATCAGGTCACAGCTTGAAATTGATACCATCGAAGACATTTAATTGAATCATTTGAAATATATATATATATATATATATATATATATATATATATATATATATATATATATATATTTCAANTAAACTATTATATGACACTTGACACAATATAAATTTAATAGGTCATGTATATTTTTTTTTTCAATTCAATTTTGATTCTAATATAAATACACAAAACATAATTGATTAAGAGATCTCCAAAAAAAAATTGGGATCTTAAATTTGATTCTCCACTCTTCATATTTTCAATTAAAAAATTTGATCTTATTTCCCTAACAATAAAAAAAATGAAAAAAAAAATATTGAGAGTTTGAAACAAAATAAATTTTTAATTTTAATACCATCACAAAAATCTCAAAAATTTAAGTTACTCAATATGGGTAACATCCCCAAATTATTTCCAAAATTTGAATTTAATTGGATCAAAAAAATTATTTATTTTTTGGCATGTTTTCTTTATTGCTTTGTTTATGTATTTTATAAAAAATTAACTATTCTAGCACATATTGAATGACTCAATTTTTTAAAATTTTTATAAAAATATTAAAATTAAAAGTTTAATTTGCTCTAAACTTCCAATAGAAATTTTTTTTTCGTTTTTACCCCACCCATATAGGGGAGGTAGGATAGTAAACCCGTGGCCTACATCGTTTGAGAACACACTATTAATATTAGTGGATGTTATTGTTGTTAGGTAGCAGATGATAACCCCTATTTGCAAGTAGGCAATTGGCATGACAGAGATGGTAGAAGAATACGTGGAGGAGTTTAAACCCAGAGTTGGTTTGGTTTAAACGTACATCAGTTGGGCAGCTACATACAATTCAATGAACTGAACCCCAATAGCAATTTGCACACTGCGAAGGGGGACGCCCAGATTAATAAGGGAAAGTGAAAGTCAACATGTTAGAGTCTATAAAGAAGGGAAACCCCACAAGAAAAGAAAGCTCAAAATCACATCAACATCTGGGGCCTTGTTTCTCTCTATCTATTTTCTTGGTGTAGAAAGAGAAATTAGTGTTTGTGCACTAAGAATAGAGGTGCAGTACCAAAAAATATATTAAGTATGTCAATGAAGTTATTTATTTATTTATTTAATTGTTAGATAAAGAAAGTTAGATTTTTAGCTAGAGATATAGAGATAAGATTTGAACTTAAGACTTCAACATTTTTGAGAGATTTTTAAATTAATTGTTCTGTGTATGCTTGTATTCAATTAATCTATTATTTTTTTCGATGGAGTTATACAATAAAAAATAACCTATTCTCTTTCAAATCTCATTCTACCTGTTCTCAATGAAATTTGAATACAAAACCTTTACAATAATAAACCAAATGCTCAACCTCAATCATTGGGATATCTACTCAAAAATAAATCTAGGTGAGTCCTAGTACATTCAAATTATAACATATGGGGATCTCATCTATATGGGTTATCCTAGTTCCAAAATCTAAATAATTAAGGGATCATTAACAAAAATTGAATCCAAAACTCTTTACATAGATACAATTCGATTCTATCAATTGAGCCAATTCTCATTAGCTTTTACTCTCGAAGTATTGTTTTGCCAAATTCACATTTTTCTTATTTTGAAAAAAAAATGCTCACATTTCTCTTAGTACTAAAAAGACTGCAGCAGAAGGGTTTGCCAACTGCCATTACTCATGAAAGTAGTCTAAACCAGCAAGTTAGATTGGAACTTTTTTTGTGAATAAAGGAAAAGAAGAAAAAGACTAGCTCCAAGCAAAGCAAACTTGAAGCTTGTTTACCAATAGGCGCTTGGTTCAATTTTTGATAGGAAATTGAATTATGGGCATGTGCCCTTAACTGTAGTCAAGAGTTTGAGGTCCAGTAAAAGTATTGTTGAGAGAGAAAAATCGTAATTGTTCTAATTCTCAAACAAGATTAATCTTATGCTCAATTAGATAAAGTGGAAATACTTGTAGTAATAACAAAAAAAAAAATAACTTGAAAAACAACGCCATAATCAATGTCTTGCATTTTTCATATTTCAAAACTAAATTAGTCCGTAGGGGTCACAATATTTTGCCGATATAAATACCACTTGCTTTTTTTTGCAGTAGAGTCCCCCGTCTTGCATTAAATTAAGGTTTCTTGCACAATTGGCCTGCAATGTCTAGTACCGAAAAATAGGCTCTCACGCTTTATTTGGATATATAGAAAGAATGAGAATAAAATAGGTATAAGAATGAAAATGAGGAGAAAAAAGTCATAACATTAAATATCTGTATTTGATCTGTAATTAAATATTGTGTCAACCTTTTCTTTTCTTTGACAACTAACATGCTTGGCAGCATGTTGATGCTGTGATCAATTTTTAGGAGCCAAGTTGCTTTTGGGGGGTCATATGTTTTTAAATAAGGAAGAAATATCCCCTTGCTCCAGGACATTTAACTCCAGTGGTCTTTTTTTTGGCTTATTGAAAAACAAACATTGAGTGGTTCGGAACATGGGTGTTGTTGTATTTGGTGATTGGGGCCAAATATGGGGCTCATTGATTATTAACTGCGAACAGTAGACATTTACTGGTTTCTACTTTCCATCAACTTGTCAAGTGGCATGCCCTTTAGATTAGATCAGAACTTGGAAGCACGGCAGTTTGCTGTCATGTTTTCGTGTCCCACACATGGTTGACACGGACACAACTATGACACATGTTTGACATGTGTATAGACATGTCCAAATAATTTTTTTTTTCAACTCGGATACATAACTAACACGGCTTGAACAGGGCTTGAATTAAACACAACTTGCCATTTTTTTTTTCATTTTTTTGGTTAAAAAAAAAGATAACTTGAAAGAGTCAAGTAATAATATCTTTTGTAATTGTATTTATTTTGGAATAGATATTAATATTTCATATAAATGAAGTTTATGTCTCTTTTATTGGTGAGAGAATATGATGTAAATGTTCAATCTTTTGATAAAATATGAATTTACTTAGAATTCTATTTATGTTGTTTGATTAATATATATACATGTCATGTCGTGTCTTGCATTTTTTAGAATTTCCCGTGTCCCGTGTTTCTTAGGTTCAGAAACTCGATGTAATTTGTCTCATAAATGCATTTTATGGTTCTTGGAGAAGGATTGGGTGCAAATATTAGATGTCATTTTCATGAGACACAAGACTCAATGCTGGCATGCCCAATTACTACTAAAAGTGTCTTATGACAAGGTGATCGAAGTTTAAGTGAACAGGTCAATGAAGCTGATCATAGCAATTTATTGTTCGAGGGACGTTTGGCTTCCATCTCAAAAAGTGGTAAGGAAATTTGAAGTGAGTCTAATTTTAAATATGTATGGCTTAGATTGTTTGTTCGGCGTTTAAAAAGATAGTAGATTTGTAACAGCAAATAGCAAACTAATGAGTTGTTTCAGGCACACCAAGAATTTAGAAATTGAGTTGAACTGAGTTTAAATTGATGTTGGATTCTCTCAGATTTGGTTTTGCTAGGAGCAGAAGAACGCTGACAAGAGAATGATGATAAAGCAGAATACCAACATTATAATCCTCGTTTCCCAAATTACATTTCCATCATGACACAAGAAAAAATAGATATGATTATCACACGAGTCCTTTTCATAATCACTACTCTACCAGCTATTTCTGCAAAAAAACAAAAAAGGATCAGTTGTTTATAGAGAAGCATGAAGTTGAAGTTAAGAATTTACACTTTTGTCTCCGAAAAATAAGTGGATGAGACAGCCAATCCTTCGACATCATAAGTGCGAACCAGTCTTTGTCTCTTTTGAGGTGTCTCTAGCCAACAAAACTCTAAATGGAAAGACTTTGATTCTGCCACACTTTTTGCTACATCAGAAGGACATCCCATGTACATGCCACCAGGCAATAGTGTCCATTGATAACCTCCATCAAATGTAACCAAATTTTCAGATTTTCTACCCGTCCAATGCACATTGGTAGTAACATTTTCCCTTTTAGATGTTGAAGTAAGATCCTGGTGCACAAATATTAGTTATGCGACAAGTTGATGCTGTTAATCAATGATTTAAGAATACTCTTAAGCTATAATTCAAAGCAAAGCAACAAAGTTTGCTATCCTTTATTTGCTTAAGGTGTAAAATACCTGACTAAGCTGATCATTGTCATCCATTTCAAGTAACACAAGTGTATCAGCTTCAGCAAGCGTAGATCCATAAACTCCACTACGTTTTGTAACTGAGTGACCTTTCCACTTACCAAGAAAGGGCGAAATCCTATTTGTTATGTCCTACCATGAATCCAAAAGAAACAAAAGTGAGGAAAAAGGTTACACATGTAAGAACTATCAGCAAAAGTTCCTGCAATCGTCTCGTTGCCAAAAAATTGGTAGAACATTAAAAACAGAAACTCCCCAATATAAATAAATGCATACAAACATGTATTTATGTGCACACGGGAAATTTGAACTAAATATAAACCAAGGAACAAGAAAACTTCACATATCTCAGTTAAGCTCACCATAGAGCTGTCAAGCAGAGGAGAAAGCAGTCCGTCACTTCTTTCCTCTAGGAAGATGAGAAGCATCTCCATGATGCCTTTTGGGTCAAAAATGTGAAAGGCTCTTGCTCGCATATCCCCCAGTACAGAATACAGGCAATTCTCACACACAACAGAAGGTCGACGAGAGGGAAGCTTGAGATTTCTGCATAAGAAGTTGAAGAAAGTAAGCAAGCAGTAGAAATATAGGGTGTGTTGGTGTTTTGTATGCGTTTGGTGCACACATGTCGCAAGATGCCACTAAATCTCTCCACTTTACATGCTAACAACATTTTTATCTGAATGGGAAGAAGATTTCAGCATGAATTTACGGTAGCAAAGAGTAATTTAAAATTGTGCATATGAGGTTGATCTGAATAATTGAAAAAAACACTTTCTTAGTTCCATTTACGAATGTGTGATAACTGCAGCCTTAATTCCATTTACAAATGTGTAATAACTGCATCCCTTCCACTCACAATGTTCCAGCTGTTTCTAAAATAATCAAACTGTGCTTGGAGACCTCTCTGGGGAATGAAGCACTTACTTTGGTGATTCTTCACCAGTGTCATCTTCTCCAAGAACCCCTTGCCTTAATACTGTTTCCAACATGCCAGCTGTTTGGTACCTCAGTGAGTATGCTCTCTCAGAAGGGAAAAAGCCAATCTGCAAACTATTCATAATGGATATTCAACAGAAACAAAGGGATCACAGAAAATAAGGTATAGGTAATCTCTCCATAAAAATATTAAAAAAAAAAAAAAAGATTATGTATACACCAAGTCTTTGAGCATTAAGGGAAAAACTCACTTGTTGATATTTATCAACCGTAAACATATTGCTTTCTTTAATTTTGTACTCTGCCCATTCTGGCTCATCATCATATACAGAAATTGAAGTACTTGATGAAGGTTGTTTGATATATAGCCTACAAGAAGCAACATAATCAATCAATTAAGCAATACTGATACGATTTTCAAATTTCTTTTTAACTTATAATAGATGTAATACAGTAAAGTTTGACTGGATGTTAAAGCCGGCTCTGAATTAGCATGTAATTTAACCCATTAAGTATTCTATTTGTATTGATAACAAAAAACTACTTCGCAGCCCTTGAATGATTTGGTACTATATATTGTGGTTATAGTGATGGAAACCTAACTGCATTCAACTTCACTTCCCTAACGAAGAACTAAATGTATGGACATTTACACTTTACTTTATGACTTTATTTTTGCCAGAGTGGAGTTGCCTAAAGATTAAAAAAAAACCCTATTTTTGCCAATTGGAGTGGAAAGCAAATTACATTCCACAAAACAAAACTGCAGAAAAAATTTAACTCATGTACTTCTCAAGAAAACACAATACATGAAGCAAGCATCAACCAAACACCATGACCAAACTAAAGATTGAGCAATGACCCACGTGAGTCCAAGCCAATTCAATTGCTTTGTTCAAAATTTCTTTGGCCACCATCATAGCAACTATACCAAAGCCAAAACAACAAGTTATTTTTATTCATTTAGACCATCAACTTACTATGCAGCCATTGCACTATGGAATACGCCAAAATACACCACCACTAGCAATGTTCTCCAAGACACCCACTAATCTTCGTGAAAAGAAATAAATTGATGAGAATGTTAAATGAGATCCACTATTCAAGATGAATTCAAAGGAAAGCTAAAAAGCCTTCAAGTTCTGTTTCATTTTCCTCGAAGTTCCTAAATGTATATGGAGAAACTTACGTTTGAATGAGACTGAGGAGTTCATCTTCCCCGTAAGAGCTCACCGCAAGCTTCGTACTCACTTCTTGCAACAAATTCCCATAAGGGTCAAATTGCTACAAAAGGGGAGGGTCAGGACCAAAGCAAAAACACAAATTGATGCATCATAGTATTTCCATTTCCATTTAAGTGCTTACATAGAAAGAGCCCTTCCACTTCCCCTTATTGAGTTCGATGAAGCGACGAAGAATGTCGATGTTCATTGGCTTGTCAGCTTCTTCAACTTTTGAGGACGATGAAGAACTACTCGAGGCTCGGGTTCTGGAGCTCCAATATGTGGAAACGGAGCAAGAAAACCCATTTGAGTTTGGTAGATTCAGCGAAAATGGTCGAACTTTGTTGGGGTTGGGTAGTTTGAGAATAGAAGGGACTGAAACTGAGTGGTGAATGGAAGCCATGAGAGGGGGAAACGAACAGGGAGCATGTGGCAACGACTATTATCTTATCTCACAGAAAATCTTTTTTTTTTTTTTTTTTTTTTTNTTTTTTCTAATGATTTCATCTCACAGAAAATATTATATAGAACGATCAAACATTAGTAACATCACTGGCCCAATTTTTCCGTGGGATGTCTTGTCTCAGCCCATTTGGATTACCTTTATTTTTTTTTTAAAAAAAAGGTTTTCTGTCAACTTTTGTTCTTGCTACCGTTGTGGGCTTTAATTTAAGTGGTTGGAAGTCGTGCCCTCATGTTTTGGAAGGGGTTGAAGAAATTAGAAATATGAGTTTATATAGACCACGAAATTCAAATTCACATAAAATTTTCAATATTTCAACGAAAAATAAAGATTTATCCTCTTAAATTGCCATTCATGAATAATATACTTGCGAGTTTTTCATTGTTGTAATTTTTCTATGTTAAATTTACGTAAGAAACGCACAAAAATGTTGAGTCACCATGATATTAATATTGCAAGTAAAAATGTTTATACAACCATACCATTTTCATACTCAGCATTCATATATATATATTTTTTGTCAATAGATAAATTGCGATTGCAATTGCAAGTGAGAGGATTCGAATAGGAAAACAAGATAAAAAGACTAACCTTAAGATTAGAAACAAGCTCCATTAAGCTATAACTCTTTCTCACTAAGAATCCATATATTACACATTAAATCTGAATACATTACACAAGCGATGAATAGTGTTCTTTTCACAATTATGTTATGTGACAACGTACGTGTAGTAACAAAATTTGTTTGATTTACATTGGAAATATGCAACTCTCCTTATAAATTCAATTAATAACACCTTCAACAAAGCAGTAGGATACTTCATCAAGAAACAAAGAGAGTTTGCTCACACTGAGACATAAGTAAATATAGCATATATTTTAAGCTGCTTTCACTCAAACTAGGCATTCAAATTTTCCCCAGCTCGAGATAAATGAAGTACTAGAAATATCCCTTTATAAAATACCCCATAAAATGAAACCTATGAAAAGCATACTGACTAGAACAATCTTACTGCCAGAATACATAGACAAAGGAGTCCCAGAGCTTTCAGCCAGAAACGGCGCCGGAGCTGCTGCTTGGTGTTGTTGAACAGACACAAGGACTCTCATTCCATGATAGCAGTAGCCTCCACCAGAAATGTAGTAGTATGTTTTTGGCTCCGTCAATTGAACCACATCCCGGCCACCGCGTGTGATGTTCTTAATGAACTCCCTGTCCAAGCAATTCTCATAGCTTGTCTTGTTCACCTCCAGCACATTGAAGTATCGTTTGTCAAACACAAATACTATCAAACGGAAATATTTTATTTCAAGTCAGTTTAAACACAAGTTACAGAACAAAGTTCATATGTTTTCAACATATATACTACTTAACATGTTAAGTAAGTAAACAAAGCATATTTGTGATTTATAATAGAATGATATATGGAGATGCCCGTGTTGAGGTCAAGTATCTGGGTGAAAGTTGGTTGAAATCTAAGGTCTTATATGTACAGTGAGTACAAGTAAATTAAAGGCCGGCTTGGATGTACTGGATTCCGAATGTCAAATTAGATTAGTCTCCAATAGGTAGAGTAATAAATGAAAAGAGCGAAAAAAAAGTGATTATACATGTCAGAGAATAGTATATATAGATGTGTGAGGGCAATTTGATAATTGTGGCAATTAGGCCTAAATGGGCCAAAATGGTTTGGGTCTTTAGGAAAGAAAATCTACAATATCCAAATTAATGTACTATTAATCAAGGGTAAGGTTCAAATGAAATCACTTCTATATTTTGTATTTAATAACGAAATTGTGTGACTAACATTATTCATTAACATATGTTTAAGGAGTTTGCTAATAAATTAAGTATTGAACTGCACACTAGTTTTGGATCAAAATTTGGAAGCACATTGGATCCAAATCTGATTCACATAGGACTTCGGTCTGGGAAGCCATAAAGCATTCTCATCATTTTGATTTTTGAAAGGAAGATTCTCTTTCATTTTGTGTGTTCTATTAGGGTTTTAGCGCTCCCTTTAACTTTTTCTTTTATTGTCCATGTGGTTTATGACTGTGCTTTAATTGGATTTTTAGAAACATTCAGCCTTAACTGATCCTCTTCCTTCTGCTAGATCTTTCTTTCTCAGAACTTGAGCTAGCTTTTGTTGCATAGCCAGCATATATAGCACTATTTCTGAATTTAGCCAAAAATCAAAAGAACACTCTATTTTCTTTTTCTTTGTTCCTTTTTTGATCACAAGAATGGCAGCTTTAGTCATTAATATGGACCAC
>QAOA01003028.1:1242287-1254032 GCA_003255065.1 Cercis canadensis
ATATATATATATATATATATATATATATATATAGCATGTGTTATAGGCTGGAATTGATATCTAACCCCATAAAACAATAATGAAGAGAGTATAAACATGCCATATATAACAAACCTTCGTAAGGAATATGCTAAGTCACATATAGTGCTGATTGAGTTGATTCTACATGAAAATGTAACTAGTTAAGTCCATGTTAACGCAACAATCAGAATAACATATTCATGAATTGGGTTTAATGCAATCTTAGTTTACACCTTCAATATTCACCTTGGTTACTACTTACTACCATAACCACACCCCACCCAGTACTACCAAGTTATTAAGTTTATGAACAAGTTTCAAGTTTTAATTAGCTCTTAATCCATGAATATATCTAAAAGGACATCTTGTTGAGCATTTAAATTCAAAATAATACATTAAAATTAAACCATGAAGAATATGCTATTTGCATTGATCTAAAATATGTCATTTGAAGCCACTAAATGTAGTTGAGTGATGAGAGGGTGTTGAGTAATACACAAAGATTTTAAAATTTAAACATCTATACCATCATCTAGAAAATGACATATCCTATATATTTGCATTAATTAGATGTCGAGAGTAAAAATCTTAATTATGTTAGGTAATGAGTGGCCTTTCGGAAAAATATGTATGATGGGATTTGATCACTCATAACTCATTAACATAGCCATTATTAGCTAAGAGACTGACTTCATCATATGCTAAATATTTTATTAATTAATCCTCCAAATAAATTAGTGTGTTGGGATTTTTTTTTTATACAAAAAAAGTTTAGGATAAGAGAAGATTATTTCATTTTAAAGTTTCGGTATATGTCATAGACAACAACTTATAATAATACTTACAGATTACCTATTAGAAAAAACCTATTAATAATGAGATTTAAATTACACCTTGCAAAACGAAATACTTTTATTCTTACTAAACTAATCAACCCGTATAATAAAATTTAACAATTTAATGCTAGGTCTCTATTTATTAAGATTTAAGATCACTCAAGTCTAATTAACTTGATTGACATGTAGCTAGGAATTTATTGAACTAAAATCACAAAAATCAAGAACATCAAATTTTTTTTCTTTGATATTACAGTCAAGTGGTGTCTAAGCTGGGTTAGGACAATTTGACTAATTAATCTCTTTAGTTTGGTCAAATACAGGTCATCCACACACATTGCTTAGGACTAATTATTCTTAAAAAAAAAATTAATGACAAAATTGAGAAGGGTGATTTTTTTTCATGAATTAAATTGTTAATTTAATTTTTATCTTAATTTTTTTTTAAAAAAATAGTGATCTAGAGTTTATATCTCAGAACATCAGAAATAGCATAATAACACGATTTTCAGTTTTTGAAAAGCCAACAAAGAACTGACACAGAAATCTATGTGCAAAGATGAAATAAATCAAAAATTCCAAAGAGAAATAGAGATGAGAGAGGGTTCACTTACGAAGCCAATCACCAAGATAGAACTGTTCTTGAGCTGACCATGCAGTGTAGTTCACGTCCTGATTCGGGTTCCAACCTTTAGACCCACCCACCTTATGCAGGGTTGGACCTCCCATGACCACCAATGGGTACATTACCATCAACGTCACCATGATCGTCACAACTCTGAAATTTTCCATCACTTTCTTTCTCTCCGAACAGACCGTACAGCTACAGATAGCTAATAGCTCACTCTCACTCTAGGTGCAAATGGAATGAATCAACCTCGTACCTCGATAATCACGGTTGTCATTAACAGGTCTCAAGTTGTTCTGTAAGGAGAAGCAGAAACTGAGGGCGCAGTCAAATTTAAATAGAGACCCAGATAAGGCAAGCCGCATTCCAGGCTCCAGCACTATTCTTGCCACAGGACAGGACCCCACCACCACCTGATATGGGCTTCATCGCCGCTACACGTTGTAGTGGGGCCCTCACCTACCTCAGATAATTATATTTAATTATTTTTCCTTTGTTTTGCTAGAACTATAACGCTCGTGACTCGTGAGTAACGTGAGATACCATTCTCATGATGAGTTCCCCTCACATTTTTTCATTATCGTAAATTTTAATCAAATTTAAATCTCTAGGTCCACTTTAAATTTTTTTCCTAAATTGGATCTTAAAATTTTTTAAAATGAAGAGTGTATTTCAGAAAGTAAAATATACTTGGATAGCATTAATGACAGAATTAAGAAAATATATTTAATATTAAATTTATTAATTTTTATTTATAGTATATATACTTTATCAAAATCTTAATTATTGATTAATTTATTTTTTCAGCATTTTTTTTTCTAAAAGGTTCAAATTTAATTAAGCCACACCGATGAAAAGGCAAATTGGAAGCAGCATTTCTGTAACATGTGGAATACACTATCTATGTATGTATCTATACACTACGGGAATTGAACCAAACAAGGTTTAAAGTAAAGAACTAAAAAAGTTTAGAAAAATAAAAATAAAGAGTGAAAAAGATAACACAAAATAAAGCAGTGCCTCAATGGGAGACTTCCTTCTGATTTGTTGTGCAGTCAGAACTTTGAAGGTGAGAATAAAGGGAGAGAGTGCTAAATTGCAATAAAGCGCTTTTTCTCTTGCATTATTCTATAGCCCAAGAACAAAAAATAAAGCCCATGAATTCTAACATTTACAAGATTTTTTGATTCTATAATTTTAATTAGTTTATTTAACAAATATTTGAATGGGATCACACATCAAAGTACAATTTTACAATTTATTATGCTGTGTGGAATTCCTATTTCATTTATATAGATAGGCCCAATACAATCTTGGCCCATTAAAGCCCAATTGCCATAATTGTTATCTCTTTTTTTTCTTTTTATATATACTATTTTTTTATAGGTATAATGACCTGTGACTCTCTCTTTAATTATTTTCTTTTAGCTTGAATCGACTTAACTTGACTTTCAGAGTTCAAATATTTTCAATCGGACTCTTAGTTCACTTGTATTCACAGTATAAATTGGACCACTAACCCCTAGCCCAACCTGAAACTCCAGGACCACCTCAACTCAGGCATCATGAGTTTTTTTATAAATGCTAGTTTTGAAAAGAGAATTAATTGTGCCTTGTTTGTCTTTTGTTTTGGGTGTGAAGGTATAATGATGATTGATGACTGTAATGAATGTATGAGGAAGGCCATCTGGGAAACAGAAAGTGACAATGAATGTTAAAGCTAGTGGAGTTTAAATAGCACCGTCGACACTCGACACAATTACTTGCCAATTTCATTAAAACCTAATTGCAACTGGTTCGGTTTCTCAGCTGATGGGCTCAGTNGTTTAGAAAAATAAAAATAAAGAGTGAAAAAGATAACACAAAATAAAGCAGTGCCTCAATGGGAGACTTCCTTCTGATTTGTTGTGCAGTCAGAACTTTGAAGGTGAGAATAAAGGGAGAGAGTGCTAAATTGCAATAAAGCGCTTTTTCTCTTGCATTATTCTATAGCCCAAGAACAAAAAATAAAGCCCATGAATTCTAACATTTACAAGATTTTTTGATTCTATAATTTTAATTGGTTTATTTAACAAATATTTGAATGGGATCACACATCAAAGTACAATTTTATAATTTAGTATGCTGTGTGGAATTCCTATTTCATTTATATAGATAGGCCCAATACAATCTTGGCCCATTAAAGCCCAATTGCCATAATTGTTATCTCTTTTTTTTCTTTTTATATATACTATTTTTTTATAGGTATAATGACTTGTGACTCTCTCTTCAATTATTATTTTTTAGTTTGAACCGACTTAACTTAACTTTCAGAGTTCAAATATTTTCAATCGGACTCTTAGTTCACTTGTATTCACGGTATAGATTGGACCACTAACCCCTAGCCCAACCTGAAACTCCAGGACCACCTCAACTCAGGCATCATGAGTTTCTTTATAAATGCTAGTTTTGAAAAGAGAATTAATTGTGCCTTGTTTGTCTTTTGTTTTGGGTGTGAAGGTATAATGATGATTGATGACTGTAATGAATGTATGAGGAAGGCCATCTGGGAAACAGAAAGAGACAACGAATGTTAAAGCTAGTGGAGTTTAAATAGCACCGTCGACACTCGACACAATTACTTGCCAATTTCATTAAAACCTAATTGCAACTGGTTCGGTTTCTCAGCTGATGGGCTCAGTTCTGCTTGCTGGCTGCTGCTATTTTCCGCCCTGGTCTGAGTCAGATCCAGACCCTATTCTTATCATTGTAACCAGCCTACTATTAATTAATTATTTGCAAAAGAGCAAAAGGAAAATTTATTCCCAGTTGCAAAATTGAGATATAATCACCTAATATTAAAAAATATTTTAATTATTTTTTTATTTATTATAAATATCTCCTTGAAAAATAGGTACCTTTCATACTTTTTCATTGTTTTCTTTTTTAAATTTCAACATAGCGGTCTTTTATAATTAAAAAAAATCATACTGATGCATAAAAATTATTTTCCAGCATCAAATGAAAAATAGATTTTAATCAAACTGATGACATTTTGAGGTCTCATACGAATCATTCGAAAACAACCTATAAGCTCTAAAAGCACCTTTAATATCACTTAACCATAGACTGGTTGGTTTTTTTTTTTCTGCTTGTTATACATTTCATAGTATCTTTGATGCATATGATATATGAATAACATTCAAGATACCATTATTTAGTATGACAAATATTGTGTTACATTTCTAGAAAGAGAAATAATTCTTACACACTTAAATGTAAAATGTAATTTTTTTTTTTTTTTTTTTTTTTTATACTTTTAGCTACAACTCAAAGTGCAAATATATAACATACAAATCTAAAAGATAATCTCAATACCACTTTATTATAGACCATTTGATGACATAAATTTAATCTTAGCTACATAAAAAAGGTTTTAAGTAGCTTTGATTAATTTATGTAAATTTAATCTAAGATATTAAAGTATTTGGAATGCTTGCACAAATACATAACAATGTACCAAACACCTCTTAAATAATCCTTTTTTTTTTTTTTTGAATACTTTTGATTACGACTCGGGTTTCTAATGAAACCCACAAACCCTAAAAGCGACCTCAATACCACTCACTCACATAACGTTTAGTAAAAAGAGTCTCCTTTACAAAAATGTAGCACCAACAACGTACTACAAATAATCAAGTCCCTCCCGCAAATTTTGTTCAAATAAGTAAACTTAAGCTAGTACATACAATGAATCACTGATTTCACCCACATGCTTAAGGTCCTACAAGTCCAAAAGAATACAACAACACTTGCGCAATTCCCGCATTTGAATTCTCCAATAAATTAAACCAATTTCCAGCATTCTAGTCCACATACATCAACACAACACAACACATTTTCAAGATTAACACACCCACGACCCATTTGAGGTGAACTATATCACCAAGAAAACAACAAGGCCTTTCAAAGAAACAAAAAAATGTGAACAACAATTTCTCTTTCAGAGATTGTTTTAGGATGTCAATGGTATCCTACATTATCTTTACCATAAATGAACGAATACATCCCATGCCACTCCGATGGCGAAAACAACCGGCAACAGAAGAATCTGGCCTCTGGAGGACAGAGTCGGAGCACTATCTTTAATGGGAGCGGCAGCAGGTGGAGGTGGAAGGTTTTCAACATGAACCGCAAGCTTCATGCCACCATAGCAGAATCCCTTGCCACTAATGAAATAGTAATTCCGCGTCACATTCAGAGGAGCAACATCTCTTCCAGCCCCAGTAGTCCAATTGTGGAGTGGATGATCAGCGTTGCATGTTTCATAGTCTGTCTTATTCACCTCTAGCACATTCATTTGATTCCTATCATACACAAAAACTGCAAAAATAGCAGTGCTATTATCATTAGGTTAAAGAGATAAATAATAACTCTTCAACATATCAATTACACTTTTAGCAAAAAAGTAAACTAAAATTAGACTAAAGAACTCTCAACATGTCAACAAAAAAGTGAAAAGGGAATCATCATAATGTGGATCCTATTGAAATCAATTCGAATCGACTTTGTTTGGTCTATTTTACTTTTAACTTAAGAATTCATCTTCTGGGTCTGACAATAGAAAAACTTGGCTGAAATTGGTTGACTGTTTCACTCCCAAATGGCTATTTAGGTTGATGCAAAGCCATAGGTTAAGTAATTCTTCCTTTTCCACTCTTCTTTTTTTTGTTTTTAGATCTCCTTCTTCAGGTGGTACTTATGGTCATGCTGTTTAGTTTAGGAAAATACTATACATCACGAAAAAATCTACCAAAGTCTACCTAATGAGTAACAATTCCATGAAAAAATCTCCTGAAACTGTCCTAATGAGCAACTGTTCCACATTTCTCAGTATGTGATATTAGATAGATTTTTCGTGATGCATAGCATTACTCATAAACTTGAGAATGCGATTGGTTGGTGAAGTTGAGCAGGCCTAACCCACAAAAGAAAGAGATAGCAGCATACACTGTCATCCTAAAATAAAAAATTTGCTTGAAATAGACTTGCAATTTTACTCTTTATTTACTTCCATTTCACCTCAAATGCTGCTATACCCTACTGCGTTTGCTCATGAGAGGGTTGATCTTTTCTGCCTTGTTTTACAACATGAACAACACGGCAATTCATGATGACTCGTGAACTAAACCACTAAGGTTAATAATTAGAAAGAAACAGCAAAACCTGAAGACATTGATAAAGGAAGAATTAAATCAGCAGTCATAATTAAAGTAGCTAAAAATAGCTTAAAAGAGCGAAACGCGTGAATGTGCAAGAAAGTAAAGAAGTCAATAGGAAATTAATCAAAAGTTCTAGATCTGAGCTTATTAAAAGGGGGGAAAAAAAGAATCTGAACACTCTTTTCCCAACTACAGTCCCTCTTGGCAGAAAAAGGGAAAGGGAGAATCCAGAATCAGCATTGCCCTTTGAATTCCGTTTCTCTTATCAATTTACTCTTCTGACTAAAGAAATCTGCATTCAAACGAACTAACTAGAAGAAAAATGTCAACTTTTCTCAGTACTTGAAAAATGACTACTAATTTTCTCTTCTTTTCCACTGAATTTCCTAAGCAAGAAAGATGGATTTTATATAACAAGATTCGAAGACTGATACAACGAAAATCAAAAGGAATAGAACTAGAATATGCAAATTAAGTAGCACATATCAAATAAGAAGCTGAAAACTTGAATCTTTTAGCCCATCTCATGTATGAGCCTGTTCAGATCTAACCCAGATAGAAGCTGCTGCTGAAGAGAAACAGAAAGGAAGCAACTTTTCTATAGAAGCAAAGATTCAAGCTGTAACCCATGCAATAGTCACTCACAGAGATTCAAAACGAGAGAGAAAGGGAGAATGAGAAGGAGCTTACAGAGCCAGTCACCATTGTAGAAGTGCTTGTCCTTGGCCCAAATAGTGTAGTTAACATTAGTTGTCCAACCCATGTTAGCCCCAACCGTCCACCTAGTAGCAGAGGCCTCTGGCAGCATCACAAGTACGGCACAGAATAGAAGCAGCAGCACCATAGCTGATGAGCCTGACCCAAATGTTTTCTTCAGTCCTTCCATTGCAGCTCAGCACCAAGCTCTATCAAACACACTCTGGAACACTGCCTTCTTTTGGCTTTTTCAAGGGGTTAGCGGGGTTAGTTTGGTTTTTATAATTTTTTTTTTCTGAAATTCAGGGGAGGTTGCTTCCTAGATCTACAACGGCCATTAATTGTTATCCCAATATGGGAAAAAAAATGGAGTAGTTTATAATAAATAATTACCAAAAAAATACTGAAAAAGAAAAGTATTATAGTAAGTTTAAAATATTATAAAATATAAAAAGATAAAATTTTTAAGTAAGTGTTTATTATATCATGAAAAATGAAAAAATATTTTTTAATATTATGTAATTATTTTATAAATATATATAATTATTATGTTTAATATAAATAAAATAATTATATATGTAAATAGAAATAATTATATAATTATAAATAAAATAACTATATAAGTATATAGTATCTAGAGTTATTTTAATTATTTTATATTTTATAATAAGCACCTACTTAAAAAAGCATGTATTTATAGCAATTTCAATTTTTTTTTCAAGTTTTAAAATCTGAGTAGAATAAACTCTTGAAAATTTTTCATTTTTTTTAATCTGCTTGCATACTTGTTCTAATTCATATAACTATACAACTATAGCAGTACCTTAATTTCATAACACTTGTGGTAATTTTTGACAGAAATTGGTTGTACGAGTTATTCAACTTCTAAATTTATAAGCGGAAATTAAAAAAAAGTTATTTCAAGTAACCACTATCACAATTTCTACCATTATAAACATTTATACATTTTTCTATCCAAATGTTTTACAAAGAATTTTTTCAAGTATGTATCTAAACACTAAATAGCTTAATTTAAAAAGAGTTTATGATATAAAATTTTTTCATATAAAANTATAA
The DNA here is from genome assembly GCA_003255065.1 of Cercis canadensis. Lineage (NCBI taxonomy): Eukaryota > Viridiplantae > Streptophyta > Magnoliopsida > Fabales > Fabaceae > Cercis > Cercis canadensis. The sequence goes on from QAOA01003028.1 coordinate 1,250,747, forward strand.
AATTTTTTCACATAAAATCTTCTTATATAAACACTTAAATAAGCTATTTACCTAAACCGAAATAGATGAGTTTTCTACTTCTAGAAACAATATTGTTTTCTGGTTTTAAGGAAGCAAACACGTCAAGCCAACAATACTGTCGTGCACGAAGTGTCAATAGCCTCTAACCATCTCCATCAAAAATAAAAATAAATAAATAAAATAATAGCCATTAACCATCGATGGAATTCACATACGTAAGGTAAGATATGCAAAGTTTTCATATTAAAATTATTTTAGAAAATAATAGCTAAAGGTGCATTTTTAAAAATATTTATTGGACAGAAAAATTGCTATGGTTACTTCGATTTACATTCTTTTCAAAAAATTCAAGTTCTAATAGGACCAATTAATATAAAAAAAAAAAAACACGAATAGTATATTTCCACAACTGTTATAAATAAAATACATTTTTTATGAGGTAATACATTCTAAAATAATTCATACCAAATAAGCCATTACCTATTTTATCATTATGAAAATATATTAAATAACAAGATTTGTTAAAAAAAAATTAAAATTTAATTTTTGGTGTGAAATTATTCATTAGGAAAGGTTGTCCAATGACATTGATAATGACAAAAGGAATACACAGAAGGAATCACTAAAAATGATACCTAGATAATTTTTAGAATCCATAAAAACTATTTTGTTATTTAATTCAAAATTTTTAACTATTTAATTTTATAAAATTAGTAATTTTTTTTAAATCTCCAAAAATTCGTTAAACCATTCTTTTCAGCCATTTTCTTAGACATAAATAAGAGCTTCTTCTTGGTCAAGGTGAATAATAATAGTTGCAAAATTTTAATTATGTTCATAAATTTATATAGATTATATTGGGACCTCTATTTGAGATTAAAGTAATTATATTTAAGCTGTAGAGGTGATTTCACATTTTCAAATAGAACTATTTGAACTCAGAAGAAATTGTATGTATAGTTTGTCTAATTTGTAGATGCAAAAATAAGGTTACTTATATTAAGAAGGAGTCTTTGCAAATTTATGAATATAATATTTGTGTATATTATTATTTAAATATAAAAATAAAAAAGAAATAGAAAAAGAGCTCACTTTTCCTGTAGATTAATAATTCTATCCACTAATCAGCAAAATAATAATAATAATTTTATCCACTGTCAAATGTTTGGGCTTTTCTGACAGAGATTAAAAAACAAATAATTGAAAGAAAAATTGGATTTCAGCCTTTGACTTTGACCATGCATGTGCGGCCCCCTTCTCTTTTAATGGGCCATGCTTGAGAAAAAGGACCATAATATTGTTGTGAAATTCCCTTTTCTCTTTTATTATCTTTACTCGATTTTATATCATACCTAATTTAATTAGATTAATATAAACCTTAACTTGAACCGTTCCAATTTTTTTAATACTGTGCAAATCTTACATGTTATGTTCTGTAAAAAGCTTTTCTCTATATGAGTGCAGTGTTGCCTTTCTAGAATCACGATAATGCAACTGGCACATCATAATATAAACGGAAGCTTTCACTTTAGGTACCTAATCCAACAGTCTTGTTTCAAAAAGTTTGTATTATAACATAGGCAGCAGTAGTACAACAATGTAACAATAATACAGAGGAAGAGCTTTAGTTTAGTAGAGCGTGCTTCTGGTCATAAGGCTGATTTAATGGCTAAACTTGAAGTAAAATGTTGGAGGAGCGAAAAGGAAATAAATTTTTTTGCAGGGCTATATTAAGCTTCTTTTTTTTAAAATTAGGAGAGTATATTAATTTTTTAAAATTAATTTGAAAAAAAAATTTGGGGGTGGTAACCCTCCTTTGTATGAACTAAGATACCACCCTAGAGTGATCTCTTCACTTTCTTTTCAATTTAAATCCACTCGACTACAAATATGGTCACTATTTATTTATAGATAAATAAATAAGTGATAATATAGTTTGTGGGTCAAGTGTGAAGATCACTTGCTCCAACTGCTCAGAGATTTTGCTGTACTCCACGTATTTAAACTCCATGTGAATAAGGTATTCTTTATTTCGTTTTGGTTGGTGCCTGGCTGTCTTCTCTAAGTTTAAAATCTTTCCCAAGAATCCTTTTTCTCTATGGCTCCCTCTCTGATGATCTGCTAGAGTTTCGTGAGGGTTTTTCTCTTTGTTTGCCTATTGTTAGTAGTTTGGTTTTACAAAACTGACGGGAAGATGATTTAACATTAGGAGATAAAGACAATCCTAGAATTATTTGTGACCATTGTAGATTCAGAATGTGATTTAAGGAGGAGAATTAATGTTCATTCGTTATGGAGTTGTTGTTTTGCTCAAGAAATTTGTAAAGAGTTTGGCGAGGTTGAATTTTGTTGGAGATTCAAATCTAGTACCTCGACATTATAAAGGAGATCTTAGAACTAATTGTATTGCATATGATTATGTGGGAGAATATTGATAATATATATTTATATTTGGGAAGTAAAAGTAAACTTTTTTTTTAGTCCTTGAAAAAGAGAAAAGATGCAGGAGGGAGAAGGGGAAAAACGATAAACATGAGAGAGACCACCCATCTCCAAACGGTGCCGATTGATGAAGATGAAAAAAAAAACTTATGGGTTAAAACGATGCCTTTTTGACCCAATCCAGTCCAGTTATACCATACATGCCACATCATGCATGTCATGTCACCACTTAACTGCAATGTCAACAGTTAACTTGGCACGTGATTTTTCTATCTAACCTCATTAATAGATCTAGACGGAGGACTAAATTAGCAGACAGATCATAAATTAAAGGACTAAAGTGACACACAAAAATCAAGGAATAAAGTGACAATTTAAAAAAATTTCAAGGACTAAAAAAGAAGTTTTACTCTATATTTGGGATACCATTTCAGTGCTACTTGTTGCTGAAATGCAACAATTGACACTACAGTGCTTGGCCAATGAAATGTTGATAGGGTGTAGGTAAAAATTTGGTTAAACATATTTTATTTAATTATGGTTTTGCCCTAAATTTGAAATAATTACAAAATTACCCCAAATGAATCATAAATCCTAAACTCTAAATCTTAAATCATAAATTCTAAACTCTAAACACTAAACCTTAGAAGCACTAGGACGTAAAAAACCAGTGCGTCCCCGTTTTGGGGACGGGGGAGAAACGCGAGACGCATCCCAGACGGAGGAACGCAGAAAAATTCGTCCCAGAGGGAGGCGGTGGGGTGCAGGAGGGAAGCTGAGAGAGAGGGGAAGAGAGAGAGAGAGAGGAGACAGAGAGAGAGAG